>WKLE02005978.1:0-11980 GCA_014885115.2 Asterionellopsis glacialis | reverse complement strand
CTCCCTTCAAATTGACCATCATTCAAAATTTTATTATCTTCAGCTACATGAATAGCATTACACCAGCACATGCTCAATATCAGATTATAATCAGCTTTGTAGATATGAATTATGCGGAGGCAATGTATCTGAATATCTCCTGTTTTTTTTAAAATCATGACATTAACTTTGTTTCCATCATTTATAGGAGTATCCACATTGTAAGGCATAGTTAATAGGTTGTAGTCTTGTTTGAAGCAAGAAGTTGTGCTTGAGTTTGAGTTCTTCATACTCTTCAGTTTTTGAGGATGGTATGTCATGTTGTTTTACTAATGAGTGATAGTGCCCCTAGGTGTATGCCTGACGGAGACGTAGTGGTTGATTCCTTCCATGTTCTTATCTTCGATTTGAATGCTTCTAGAGTGATTTGAGGAGAGTCTTCACTTGGTGTTAAATGTTGTTGCAAAGATTTCATAAATAAGGAAGTGATTTCTGGTAGGTCAGAGTCATTGTAATTCCCATCTAGAATTAAGTCAGAGTGTTTGCCGGTTCCTGAAAATGGAATCTAAGTTGATAGTGGTTCGACGTTGAATGGTGTGTCCTGTGCTTGGCCAAAGTGAGTCTGATTACATTTTAGTATAAATTTGTTTATTTTGGTTGATTTGGTGACTTCTGTCCAATCCATGCAGGATTTAGGGTCTGAGTTGGGAATTTTGGGTACTTTAATAGACGTCAAGGTTTGATTGGTATCGGTTTTTGTATAATTGTGGAGTTTTTTGAACATTTGTTTCTTTGCTTGAATTTTTCAAAGATTTTTTATTGTGGCAATGCATTGAGTGTCATGAGCAATTTCTGCATCTAGGAGTTCTTGTTCAATTTGTCATGCAAATTGTGTGGCTTCAGTTTGTGCGAATTGTTTGATGTTTCTGTGCAAGTTTTGAATTAGATCCACACAATGGTAGTCAATATATCAAGTACAGTCTGTACATCAATTTTTGTCCAAAACAGGTTATGTTTAGAATCAACTAGATCTATGGACTACACCTGCAGGTAGCCTAAGAGCACCCATTTTATGCCTGCCCAACCCTAAACAAGTTGGACTTGGGTTGAGCTGACACACAAAATCCATCTTTTCTATGGTTTCCCAAGCCAAGACTGCTGGCTGATAACCTATATTGGGCTTGGGCAATCCTAGTAAACTACCCCCTGTTTAGGATTTGTCCAAGTCACAATCCTAAACTAAGTACCAGCATTGGTATAGAAAAATTGCATACCTTTAGAGGGTCATTTGCTCTTTTCTCTAGAATATTTTGGCACAGCTGCAAAAAATCGACAAGACGATTGATTGATGACAACAACGACAATGACAATGATGACAAGTGGAATAACAGAAACTACTCTCTGCTCTATTCCTCCTGTATTTTTACAATAATATTTCAAAAATTTATTAAATTCTTTTTGTTTCCCACACAGGAAAAGGATGATTGCTGTATTGTCGTTCCCTCTGTGGATTGTTTATTTTTGTCCTTGTTTCATTTCTTTGACATTCGTGTTTAATTTTTCAAAACATTAACAAACTTTTAGGGTGTCAGGTACATTATTTTGCTTGAATTCATCATGCTTGCAGATGATGACTGCTGTATTGTGGTTCCCTTATGGTGGATTGTTGGTTTGGCAGACCACCGTCGTGTTCGTCTTCGTGTTCGTCTCGTTACTTAAAAAAATACCTGTGACGACATAATTTTAGACTGCGCGCCTGCATGTTTAGGACTTGTACTAGGATTTCGTAGGAAAGTTGCCAAATTCAACCTGTGCCAACCCAACTCGGGTGGTCTCATAACCAATTAAATATCCCGGAAAATGAGTTTAGGACTTGGACGGATATCCGACTTTTCCATGATTGACCTGTCGACGGACACCTCATATCGGTGACGTACTATTTTAACATGGAGAAGAGAAGATTCATTTGTGATTTCGGAAGATTCGGTTGATGATCTGGGATCGTATGATACATTCCAGGTACCTGGTACAGCTGTACATTTACAGGTATTAATACCTTGTAACAGGTACCCCGGTACAACATACGGTACCGGTATGCACTATCTGGCAGGATACTGAATTGAGACCTACCTGTACCAGGGTACCAGTACCAGGTATTAGTTGATCTACGTTCCTCTGGTACAGCATTGCTGGTGGTACAGACAGTGCCTCTAAACACGAGTAATTCTGCATACGTGACTCATTTTTCGCCCCCATCACTTGTTTCGCTCTTTAGTCTACCCTCTACAGGTAACTGGTACTGTACGAGCTCGTACGAGTACCCCTTGTACCCGGTACCTGGGGTAACTGTACCTGTACTTAGGTACCTTGTTCCCAGAAACTTCCTAGACTCTACTATGTACTAGTACGTACCTGGTGGCCTTTCATAGAGGAAATAGTACCTGGTACCTGTGATGTTGCACCAGGGGTACGTAGGACCTACCAGTATGACCCCTCAAGAAGAGGTCCTACGGTAGGGGACTAGATAGGACCGCCTCCGATCTTTGTGCTATTCCTACCGGTGGCAACTGGCAACTCGAGACGCCTAGTGTTTCATTTTTTTCAAAGAACAACAAATTTCACACTCCTATGCAAAGCTGTTGCAATTTGATTATTCAATAGATGACGATGACTTCTACCGCAACGAAGAAAAGCACCATAGAAGCTGTAGATTCATGGGAAAATCACCGAAAACGGTTGAATGTTCAGCAGAGGATCACCGATGTGTATGAACAAGATGGTTTAGCTTCTGATGTTTTAGACATTGGCAGTTTCAGGCGTAGCCTCAAAATTGTAGATGACGATGGCAACAAAATGCAAATTACAAGTCTCGAAGACGAACTGGAGGAACGCTATCGTAATAAGCTTACTCAAAAAGCCAAAATTACAGAATATAAGAAGGAAAAAAAAGGGAAGAAACGCAGGAAACGGGTTGAGGAACTTTACGCCAATCCAGGAATCCAAGAAGAAACTGTGCACGGTATGATGGTGAGTTTAGTTCTAGTAGTGTGCGACTCTCTTTACTTTAACCCCATACAAGATATCCCACTAAAGTCTCATTTGAATTACTCCTCTCATCTAGATCGACGCTGGATCTACCGGATCTCGAATGCACGTATACGAATTCAATCCACGTACATTAGAAAGAATCGAAGATGTCCAGCTTGCTGTCAGTGGTTGCAAACTTTCCTATCCTGGAACAGATTCGAGATGGACTGATCGACTTCGTCCCGGTATTGCAAGCTTTGCCGATATTGAGGATGACATAGAATTGCAAGATACAGTCAGTGAATATCTAAGACCTTTGATCGACTTTGCTAAAACTGTCTTACATACCAAGCAAGACGAGTTTGACACATACCCCATATTCTTCCGTGCAACAGCTGGTATGAGGGTTTTAGAACCATCCAAGCGATCTCGTGTAATGTATACAATCAGAAATCTCCTAAGTAACACAACCTTTTCACCATTCTGGTTTGAAGAGGAGCGAGCAAGAGTAATATCTGGTGAAGAAGAGGCCATATTTGGATGGGCTGCCGTGAACTTTTTGCAAGGAACAGTTCTAGAAGATTCTGAAGGTGCTGGTACTGTAGAGAACCCTAAATTGGCATATGGGGCGCTTGACTTGGGTGGAGCATCTACTCAAATTTCTTTTTACGAACCCGATGGTGATATAATGAGCAACTTGTTCAAATTTCAGATTGGTCAAGGAAAGTACTGGAATCTATACACACATTCCTTTCTTCACTATGGTATGAATGCAGCAACTGATCGCTTCGTCTCTCATGTATTATCGGGAGCAACTGACCGGAATCGTTTGGTGGAAGGGGTATACAATCCTTGTTTACCAGGTGGATCAAAAAAAGATGTCCGCAGTAATATTTATTTGAACAAGGATGACATAGAATACCACAAGTCGAGCTACTATGGAGCTATATTGGTCAATAAGAAAAACAGGGGTGACTTTGACGGATGTATGAATATTGTGGAAGATTTATTACATTTAGAACTGAATCAATGGTGTAAATTTTCGCATCAGGGTGATTGTTCGTTTGGTGGCATTTACCAACCACACCTCCCTACTCAAGAAAACCTTCATGGTGAATTTCTGGGTTTCAGCAACTACTATCACGTGTGGACGTTCCTAGGTTTGGCACCAAGATCTTCAATTGGTACGCTAAGAAAACGAACAGAATATGCTTGCAGCATGTCCATGGAAGAGCTTGTAGCATTTAATAATGGGACAATCCCAGACGATGAACTGGATGAGTACTGCTTTAGAAGCGTATACGTTTACCAGCTGCTTAAGAATGGGTATGGGTTTGAAGACGATGACTTTATTACTGCGACTAATGTTGTCAATGGACACAAGGTGTCATGGGCTATTGGTGCTATGATGTATGAAATCAATACTCTTCCTTGGACCTACAAACAAAATCTTCATCATGTTGACAACAATATTGGAGCTACCGGAAAGTGGAAGGACAGCTCAGTGGAAAGTGTTGTGAATGGTCTTTTCTTTTTGACTGTACTTGGAGCTGTATTTGCTTCATTATTTTTCATGCTCCGTGCAAGACAACACGGGACAAAAGATCGCCGCCTTTACGAAGCAATCCAAGGTGACATTCAATGCTAGTAGAGATTTAGCTACTTACCCTCTAGACTAAACCAACGATAATCTGTTTTGAAAACTTATCCCCAAGACAAGATGTCTGAAATTTTAAGGCAATTCGGTAGGAATACCAACAAATTTATTTTTACGTGTATAAAATAGAATACGTTGCATTTTTAGAACTTCCAAGATGTATATTTTAAAAAAATTATGCGGTCTTCGAATCCAAGAGTCCTCATCTGGAGAAAATTCCCAAAATTGTTTTTAACAGAATTTCGCTAGTAGTTTTTTTTTTTGCGTCCAACACAACCATACTGATGTCTTTTGCTTCTGTAGAAACTAGATTTTTCATACCCGTACATGTTTTAGAGATCTCACTCGCCATCATATTCCTTGTACTTACCAAATGTATGAATACAGCGCATCAAATAATCTTTCTTTCGTAGAAATGGAGACAGGAGAAGCTATCACAGTCACCACCACCGTTCAATGCAATACTGGAACTGTTGCTGTGTGTTATCATACTGTGGTGACCAGATTTCTCGTAAAACTATGATGTATCATAATGGAGTGACTATTACCCGCCAATAAAATTAGAAAATTTATCCTCTTCAGACACAGCCCATCAACAGAATGATAAAGTAGGATTTGAGGTTTGAAGCGCTTGGCAGTCTATGTTATCAAGCAATAAAAACAATTTTGCCACAAGAGAGAAAAGAAACCGGTATTCCAACATTATTCAGTACTTGAACCCTAGAAGAACACGACATCTATTGTGTAAAACCAGTCCGCGTAATCACGATTACAATTATCGCTTCAGTAAAGGAGAGCATATAAGGTCTAATTACATATTTAAAATAGAACTATTCTATCCAATTTAAGACCATGCACTGTGGACATGTTTGATGAACCTTGCACATTCAGACGAACACCATGATGGTGATAGTGGGTCCAATTGCAGATTCAACAACTCATCTTCATCTTCTATTTGATGGAACAAAAAACCCAAATGACCTCCATTCTCAGAACGAATCATCTTGATTGGAGCAGTGCCACCACCTTCGCAACTTTTTTCAACAGGCCATACATTTGGATCGAAGAATGGATCATCCTTGGCATTAACAATTAAGGTTGGGACAGCAATCCCATCCAGGAAGAAAATAGAGGATGTTTTGCGATAATAATCCAGGTAGTTATCAAATCCAAATACAGGTGCAACAACAGCATCATCAAATTGAGATATGGTTGTAGCAGCCATGGCACGAGCGTAATCAAATTTGTTAGTATTTTCATCACCACCACAAAGAGCATCAAGCTGGTATTGTATCCGTATCTTTAGAGATTTTAATAAATTCATACGATACACTTGCCTAAAAAATCCAGGCGCTTCAAATGTTATTCTATTGAGTTCCTGATCCAACGGTACACATTGTAGTGCTGCTCCTCGAATATTATATTCATCGATAGCAATCTCACCGAGTTCTCCCAAGGCCTTGAGAACCACATTCGATCCAAGTGAAAATCCTGAAAGATAGATAGGTTGCATTCTGGTATTTGTATTACTACTACGATGGCGACTTTTAACCAAAGAAAGGAAATACCTCAAGTCATCTGTAAATCCAAGATGGTAACCGAACAAGGTATCATTTGGAGTTCCAGAGCAACCACGAAAGTTCAAACAAACTACGTCCATTCCTAATTTGGAGTATCCATTTGCCATTTCTATTGTAAGTGCTGATTCAGAATTAGATTCAAGACCATGTAGCAATATAACTAATCCAGGTGCTGAACGAGAAGATAACCTTCGCTTTACTAATGATGGCGGTGACGGTGATGGTGCTAATGTTCGCCCCTTGACCTTTTTTTTGTCATCCGTAGCATATTTATAGTCTGCATGAAACCAATCACCATCAGGTGTTTCAATACGCTTTCTTTCATCCCAAAATTTTGATTCTACACTGCTATCATTATAATCACCATTCTTTAAAAATATTTGTCGTTGTTGTCGTTTTCGTTGTTGTGTATTATTACCCAGTGCTTGGATGACAGATGAAATCCAATCATCATTTTTTTTAACATACTTTAATTCAGGTAATGCTTTTCGAAGTAAGAAACCACCTATAGTTTGAATATGATTATTCTTCAAACTTGGTACAGGATCATAATCTTTACCTGTAATGACGAATGACTTAACAATATTTGAAGATTTTTTTTGATGACTTTGAAATACGTTCGTATTTTTTTCACTATTACCTCTAGTAATAATAGAGTTTGTGGTATTGTAATATTCCGCGACTGCTCGTCGTTTCCACCATGAGAAACCATCGTCATTGTTGTCATCAATAGCTCGTTCCTTTGTATTACTGTTACAACTGGTATCCTCACACTTCGACAGTGATGATGAACCATAAGTTTCTGATGATTCAGACGATGAAGAAGACTCATTTGTAGTGCTCATGCTGACAGTAGTAATTATTCGTTTCTTTACTGGAGGACTACCAATAATTATTGAAAATGCCTTTACTGTAACTAAGAAATTGTCATTCAATAATAAAAAAGTACTAAGCACCATTAGATGCAGTAGTCGTCCACGACAATATCTAAATTGTCGGCTAGGCGACAAGAATTGCATTTTTTTCAATAAAATTTGCGCAACACGGTGAAGTTGGATTGGCCACTGAACATAGAAAGTGTCTAGTTCATTATTTTATTTCTATATTGAGGAGGTTATCGCGTCAACGTGGAAGAACTATGTTGTTGTGCCTCTCTTTTTGTTGTTCTGTCACTATTTGCAGAAGAAGAAGAAAACCATAGAACAGACGCACCTCCAACTTATGAGAACCAGTTTTGTACTGACTGACCTATGATCTTCTGATCATCTGTTCGAACTGACTGTACAGAAAAGCGAACAAACCCAGAGAAGTGTGAAAAAGGAATAGGGAGTGCTTAGAGAATACGTTGACCCCTGATTTTACCATCGTGTGCCCGGTAAATCTTTTTGAGTTGTGGGAGCAATCGGAACTTCTTGTTCATTATTTTTTAGTCTTTCAGGGGGGATCTTACGAGTTTTTCAAAAATATTTTTTGTACGTACCTTGGTAATAAAGAGATATTTATTACTAAAAAGAGCTCTTGGGTCATTGTTCGTCTAACGGCACAATCCGAGAGGATGACTTTTTGTCCCGATTGTGCCTTTTTGTAAATCGTTTTCTCAGCAGAAATACTCCTTTAGAGGACCTACCATGTTGTACGTATTTACCTGTTATTCCTCTAGTCGTCCACGGGCCCCTTGCTTGCTCCTTTCCATCATGGGTGTACCTGGGGTACTGGTAGTTTTTTTCATCGCCGTTAGGTGCCCTACACAGAGGTACCTGGTACTAGTATTAATATATTGCAGCAGATCTAGTTCTACTTATTTATACTCTAGAGTCCTACCATTACAAGAGAGTGACGACTTGTAACTGGTGTAAAGTAAAAGACATCGAACTCCACACCACCACATCTTACATAATCTACCTGGCATCCCAATTACCTGGGTATGAGAAACAGAGCTGGAGAGAATTCAATCAGAGTTACAAACGAAACCATGTCTGCTAGTCCCGCCTCTCAGAACAGTTCCACTAGCGATGCTGCAGAACAGAAAAAGTAAGTTAGAATTAAGTTATCTATCGATCGATATTAAAGCACATCTCGTGACTGATAATGGAATGGAAGAATGGAATGTATGATCTTTCTTGAAAAAGCCAAATTTTGCATACAACTAATTCTGTTGCAACTTGTTGTATTGACTATTTACTAACCTGCTCCATACATGTCACAAAATTCAACCCCTTCTCTGCAGACAAATGAAACCGCTCATGATGGGCGATGATCGTGAAATTCCCATGGGCAGTGCTCCAGAAAATTCTTTTGACGCATTTTTTGCAAAGACATGTGCTAGTAATCCAGAATTTTTCAAACAGGCATTCAAGTTTGCGTGTTGCTTCTTCGGTCTTCAGGCTTCCTACCTTACCTGGGGTTATATGCAGGAACTTATCATGACAACAGCCTTTGAACCCACAGAACGTGTCAAAGATGGTAAATTCCCTTCTGCAGCATTTTGTGTATTCTCCAATCGTTTTTTGGCTGTCATTGTAGCCATGATTGCTGTGAAGATCAAGCATGGTGCTATCTGTGCAAACAATACTGCACCTCTCCTTGCCTTTACACCATGTGCCATTTCCAACACTATGAGTTCCTGGAGTCAGTATGCATCTCTCAAATATGTATCCTTCCCAGTGCAGACTGTGTTTAAATCATCCAAAATTATCCCTGTCATGATGATGGGAAAACTTTTGAAGGGAACAAGTTATCCCTACAGTCAATACTTTGAAGCATTCTTAATCACTTGTGGTGTTGCTATCTTTTCCGTTGCCTCTAAATCCTCTGATAAGGAAACGGCAACGGAGATGATTGGTCTTATTTTCTTACTATTATACATTAGCTTCGATTCCTTCACATCACAATGGCAAGACAAGCTTTATACCAAATATGGCCGATCCAATGTAGATCCCTACCAAATGATGCTTGGAGTGAACAGTTCTGCTATTTGCATTACAACTCTAGGACTTATTGTTACTGGCGATTTCCCAATTGTCCTTGAATTCCTCAAGGCCAATCCTCAAGTATTTATTTACAACGTTATTACTGCTATCACCAGTGCCTCAGGACAACTTTGTATTTTTTACACCATTAAGGAATTTGGACCTATCGTATTTACCATCATTATGACTACAAGACAAATGTTCTCGATTGTCATCTCTGCCATTATCTTCAACCACGTCATTGGAATTAAGGCAGCATTTGGAGCAATCATAGTCTTTTCGGTACTATTTTATCAAATTCGTAGAAAGTACTATGCCAAGAAGAGGAAGGAATCATCGAGTGATTTAAAAAACAATGGATCGACGTAGAAAACGCAAAAAGCAGACGAGAAATACTATTTGTGAGCAAACAAGGGTGAATTTTTCCACCGGAGATCGAAATAAAACCCCATAGGTTTTTAATATCGTGCTCGTAGTGGCAATGACAGAGAACGAGAGACAGTGCCCATAGAACGTGACAATGTATACGCGCATTCTAAAATAAATTAGATCTTTTGTTGCAGGTACGATGGAATTTTCTCTATATGTTTGCTCTGTTCAATTCTGCTCTGTATGTCACCTTGTTTTCTCCATTCCTGCTCCCATGGCTACGCCTTTAGTTTCAGGTAGTAGACATGTGCAAAATATTGCAATTGCGTGAACGAATAGCATGAAGTAACCTACTGTAGTAAGTGGTGTACTCTCTACCATTAAGAAGGGAATCACCATAGCTCCAAATCTAGCCATTGCATTCGCAGCACTATGTCCCGATGTACGAATTTCTGTTGTTAAAATTTCTGCTGTACTAACCCATGTCACACAAGATGCACTCATTTCAAAAGCTCTCGCCAAAAATGATAGGACCACCAAGATAATGTATCGAATTGGTGCTCCAGTTTCCTCTTCTACACCTTGTTGTTGGACCTTCGTATCCCAGTTATCGTTATCCGCCAGGTAGCACAAGCAAAACAGACACAACCCTCCAACACCATATGATACTGTTTGAGAAGGTATTCTTCCAACTCGATCAATGCTAAACACAGCTATCGTAAGGCCCAATATTTCACCCGCACTACTCTGAAATATTGCACCATAATCAAAATCATACTCTCTTGTAGTAGAAATAGCATGGTCCTCCTCTTGAAGTTCTTCATGGACCTCTCCTTTCTCATCTGAGGTTGAGAAAACTCTAGAAATGGTTAGGATTGTTCCAATGTATCCAATTGAAAAAGACATCCACACTCCCCAAAGTTTGAATGTAAGGATTCTCCATTTTTTACTTAAAAGCTTTGCAAAGTTGAGTGAATGTTCTTCTTCTTTTTCTACAGCCGTCGATAAAAGCTTGACCCCGTCAGGAAATGGAAAATCCGATGCGGCATGGTACTCATTGAGACCATGCGGATGACGGCTGCTGCTAAGAGTATGACCATTCACCTCGGCCGCCCGTTTCAAAATAGCAAGGGCTTCATCAGGTCTTCCATGAGTGCATAACCATCGGGGACTTTCTGGAACCAAGTAATATCCTAGAATAGTACTTGCAACACACGGCAAAGCGCACAAGAAACAAAAGAGTCTCCATGATTGTGATGCCACTTCAGAATGACCGAAACTGAGATAAGCCACTGGTGTTACGAGAAGAGTACCGGCTGTCCAAAAGTAGTAAATACATAAAAGATTCCTCCCCCGTTTCATGGATGGTAAAAATTCTGCGAGAGTATCGAATGGGATGGTAGACCCACCCAAACCCAAGCCTACACAAAATCTTGTCACAATAAGCAAAGGGAATGATGGTGGTACCAACGCTGTTGCAACCCCAAAAAATGATATTATAAGTGCAGCCGATAAAAAGACAGGTCTTCGACCAATACGATCACTGAGAGGTCCAAGTAATAGTGTCCCTATAGTAGCCCCTGCAAATACACTTGATGCGATTGATGCAGTTTGATTCGGTGTCAAGTGTAGTTCGACTTGCAAGGCAGTAGATAAGAAGGAAATAAGCACATTTTCCATAGCATCTGCTGCAAAGCATAACCCCGACGCTAAAATGATTCTGTATTGAAATAAACCCATACCTAATCGATCAATAGCATTTTCTACAGATATTACCGTTACGGGGTCGTGAGGGTTACCACTAGGATCACTACTGGCAGCCTGTCCATTCTCATTTTCGATTGTAAGTAGTACAACGCCAGCTTCAAATTGAGATCGTGAATTCCCAGTGATGGAATGGTGACTACGTTTCATTATTGTCTTAAGTTCAACAGCTGTGTCATCAGCGCCTTCAAGCGTTGGTTTAGAAAGTAGTGCTAGGTCCTCACGTTCTCTTATCATTGTGTCTGCGTACCTGTAGTATCTACCACAAACGGGTTTTCTACTCCAGTAGAGGTCCTCTCTCTAGCTAGAGAGTCATCCGCAGAGTCTACCGGTACTTTGCTTTCGGAACACACTCTAGGCAAGATACAGGTACAAGATATATCAAAAGATGCGACCTCGAGACTGACAGACCAGACCACTCGAGTTGTGTCTCTCTTGATTTTATGATGTATTACCATGTGCACACTTTATCGGAGAAACAATCAGAAAAAGAATAAGACTAAGTTTTTTTTTCCCCTGAAAGAAGACTACCCCCCACACTTTATTTTCGCGATCGAGCAAAAGAATCAGAAATCAGGTCATGAGTCCGCAACAAGAAAATCCGTGAAAATCCGTGCGCCAAAAAAAAAAAACGG
>WKLE02005977.1:0-10118 GCA_014885115.2 Asterionellopsis glacialis | reverse complement strand
TAATTTCTGGTTTTACTAGAACATTTGAACCACCTCTGCTAGAAAGTGCTTCAACAACATGTAATGAAAAAATACATGTTGGATTCTTTTATACATTTTTGCTGAAAATCATTGTTCCTGCTGGTGATACTTTCTTGGATTTCATCATAGCAACAAAAATAAAGTCTTTGCTTTCTTCTTTTAATTTATTGATCACCACATCAGATGCTGTTGCAAGAATTTTAAGCACAATCCTGTGCTAGTATTCACTCTGTAAGAAGTAGAGAAACAAACATATAAAATGGAGAGACAATTTGTTAATGACATTTTGAAATCAAATTATGCACAGAGCAAACACTGAATACCAGAAAAAAATCAAATTGTTTTCACTTCAAGCCCTCCCTATAAGATAAGGATTCCTTATAGTAAAACAAAGTATGGTACCAAATTTGTAATATCAAAATAATATGTGTTTCATTTAAAGTCTTGTGTCTGTCACAATTGTGCTACAAGTGAAGTAGCTCATGAATGCAAATGCACAGTCTGGAAAAAGTGCAAATGCTTGCTTTTGTTCTTTGTCTTTATTTGAGAGTTGACCTCTGCCATTCTTGTTATATAGCATTCATTGTAATAATTAATACTAAATAATCTATTTTCCTTTCACTATATCTATTTCTTCAAATCTTTTCACTGATGACAAAAATTTTATTTGATTTATCAGTATCAGGAGACCAGCACATTTTCCTTGGAAGTTTAGCATCCACCAACATAGGATGTTTTGGCTTTGTCTGCTCTCTCCTGATTTTTATCAACAATAAAGCCTCTTAAGATTTGTGATGTTCTTCTATCATTTATGTTATTTACTGAACTTAAAGCATAATTATAAAAGCTTTTATTGAAGTCACCAGCATTCCACCTGGCAGATATACCAGTGTGAGTTAACATATGCTATCTTGATTCTTGGAATTCCAAATGTAGAGATATATTAAATTTAGACCACCTGTTTTGTTTCAAAAACCTTCATACTCTGCTATCTGTCATATCAGGCATATGAATTTTTCACAAGATTTTCCAATTAATTCTTTTCATCATACCCACAGTGAAAATTTGCTTTAGAATGCTTGTCTCTTCTCCTCCCAGCCATGACTGGTTTAGTCTGGCAGACTGTAATGCAATTGCACTAACCTTGTTTCTAGGCATACTTATTTAGAACCATAGCTGTAGATGTAACACACATAAAATATTGGATATAACTTAAATTTAAATCCTTGTCGCTTATTTTGGAAATGGACAACACCTAGCATACAACCATAAATAGTAAGAAAGGGGGATAATAATTTGTTATGGCAGCACTTTTTCTATTCTATTGTTTTAACTTAATCACATACCTAAATGTTTTACTTGTCAGCAGGGGAGTCATCTTGAATCTGCATATTCACCAGCACTATCATACTCATTGTCAGAGTTATCACCAGCAAAATCATCCTCATTCTCATGACCTTCAGAAGAATCTTCCTCTGAAAGATGTCTGTGATATTGACAGCTGTCATGATATACCTTCTGTTTCTCACAATACTTGCTCAATGATACCTTTGATTGTTTTACTGAGTTTTGCACATAAATCTTACAGTAAATTCCATCTTATGTAAACTTACAGGAACTCTTCTTTTCAGTACATGCAAATAATTAGTGTGAAAGTAAGTTTACATATTTTATAAGCAATTGAGTGATTATGTGTATTATATTCATTGTATGTCCAGCTATTACTGTATATATATTACCTCATGAAGTGATCCAGCACTTTTCCTTCTAATGGTGTCTGCCCCAGTATTTTTGAAATACTCCTCTTCATAGGGCAGGAGACCTCTATTTTTCTGAATTGCTATAGAAATAAAAAAATTGTATAATGTTCTATTTACTCTGTCTTGTTCTAAAGATACAAATGTACTCTTCAACTTGAAAGAAGACAATGTTTGTAAAGTATGCAAGCCTTAAGAGAGAGAACAAGATGCTCAGTACCAGAAACAATAATCTATAAGAACTTGTTACCACTAGCTGCAAAAAATCCCCTATCTTTTGCAAATTTGTTGTTGTCCCATCAAAACAAAGAAGAAGAATTTTTTAAGGACCTTCCAATTTCTCAACATGAGGAGCAAATGTAGTAATAAGAATACTGCTTTGAAGATGGAACCCTAAAACAAAGCTCAGTTAACAGCAATATCCAACAAAACAAGCTGTAGGATTGTTAACACTACCCACTAATCTAAAGGGTACATCAATGGCATTATATTTTGTACAATTGCTCATTCACCAAAATGATATGGTGCTGCTAGCCCCCTGAACATAGACTTCCCGCTTCATTAAGCCTTGAATTTTTCTATGAATAGATATGATAACTTCTTCAAGACAAAAGTTCCTTAGTTTTGTACCTTCTTATTGTTGATATCTAGCTATTATAGTAGATGTTGCTACTTTGGACTGAGAAACAAGAACATCTCTCTCTAGATCCCCGAGGGAGAGTTACTACGTTCTTCATTAGTACATGTATCGCAGTGCTGGATTGTTTTTTTCTATTGTTCTGGGTAGTTCTGGTGGGTTACGAGTTACGAGTTCAGTCGTGCATTCTTTTTTTCTTTTCTCTGGGTTCTGGCAACAGGTTCTGAGACCCATCTTTACGATTAACACTAGCCCTTTTCTTTTGAATCACTGACTCATTCCTTGAACAACATCATCGACATCCGTACAAAACGATGTTGTTCTCTTGAATCGCAATCATTCTTCACATTCCAAAGTAACATGCCATAGGCTCCATAAGCAATGGTCTTGCAACCTAGTCAAACCCAAGCGATAGAGTCTAGATCGACGAAGTAAATGGAGAGAAAATGTGCTTGCCAAGTATGAGAAACCGTGTGGTGATTGTGTTCTTGTTAGCAATGGCAACCGACACTTACGCTGTGACATCAAAAACACCTGCTTTTGTTTCCACACCCCCACGCGAGGCCCGCAGTGATGGACATGACAAACTAGGGCTGTCTTCGATCGACAAGACTCGCAACCAGTTCTTAAAAGATGCATTAGTTGGAGGGATATTTGGCTTAGTTGCAAGTATCAGTAATCCAAATGTGGCGAGTGCGATGGTCACAGACCCACAAACTGGTATAGCTCTTCCGGAGGAAGGAGAGATTGAAATGGCGATTCCTAAAAATTGGGATGGGTTTGAAAGCCCTTTCGATAAAAACTCCAAGAGTCAATTTGGTCGTTTAGACTCAACACCAGATTCTATCTTCTACACAGAACCACGATTTGTTGAGCATGTTGATGAAAATGCAGTCAAACTTATGACGGAATATATTTCGGACGAAGCTCTACAAAGTGGTGATTCCGTGCTGGACTTATGTTCTAGTTGGACTAGCCATATTAAAAGTGGAAAAGACTTGCAACGCGTTGCAGGTTTGGGAATGAATCTGAAAGAGTTAGAATCAAATCCTTCACTGACTGAATGGACCGTTAGAGATTTAAATGAAAACCCCAAACTTCCGTATGATGATGCAAGTTTCAATGTTGTGCTTTGCCAGTTGAGCATTGATTACCTAACCCAGCCGGTGAAGGTCATACAAGAAATCAGTAGGGTGCTAAAGCCAGGAGGAAAAATTCATATTCTTTTCTCGAATCGTCTTTTTCTTAGCAAGGCAGTGGCAGTTTGGACTGGCGCAGATGATGTGGATCATGCGTACACTGTTGGGGCTTACATTAACGAATCAGGAGGGTTTGAGAATATTGCAGCAAAAGATCTCTCCACTCGTAAAGGTAGGGGACGTCGTATCATAGGAGATCCTTTGTATGTAGTATCAGCCACAAAGCCGAACACATCAAGATAAGATTTGAAAGGGATACAGGTGCATGTCAGGGGCTTTAAGTTATGACAATTGAGTGGCACGTTCAGGCATATTAACTTTTTCACCAGTAGCTTCACTATATTACAAATGAGGCGATTTTTGCAATGTCAAAATTTTGAAATCGCTTTCTTCGGGTGTAGTTAGTATGTATCTTTCCCGTGAAGCTGGTCTCTGAAGTCGGTGGGCGAGGAATTTCTAAATTTTGCAGGTAATTCAACTTGTTATCACCTTAACCTTAATCTGGAAAATATCTCTCTCGGCAACTTTAACTTGCTTTTCCGAAATTGTAACGAGCAACAACTTTACGAAGCAAATACTGTACAGAACTACAACAACGGATGCTGTCAAGTGAAAGCTAGACTTCGACCCTTTTCTTAGCTGTTCACTTTCTTGCATTCCTATCGATAACAAGGAATCAAATTGACACTCCAGCTGTAGCAGCTTATTCTCACTTTGTCAGTTGTAAGCACCTTGTGGGAATTTGGCGTTTGTCCAATGATATTGATTCATTTTTGCTCCTTGAGAAAAGTAATCACACAAATGTATTGTAAATTATTTGAGATGTGATGATACATCAAGTTTATCAAATAATAACTTCAACTGATCATAATATGATTCAAATGAAAAGCACTGCTGTTGCCAGTTTTTGAATTTTACACTAGAAGCACGGAGTAAAAGTGGTGGCACTCGAGCAGCAGTTGCTGTTTTTTCTGGTAAAGCACATGATGATGGCACTGCGCAAAAATAGTGCGGGTTGTATTTTTATGTTGGCTACTACTAGAATTCGTTGGCCCGTGTTTCAATTTGCACCTTCTAATCAAAATGACAGTCTGGCTTTTTTTGCCAACATCTTTTTTTAGTGTCATTTCTGTTCGGTCATCTCATACTTGATACTTGAAACACGGCTAATGATGAGTTGCCAACAAGCAAAATAGGATCAAGTAGGAATTCCAGATCGTTAAGTAATTTATCAGTTTTGATTGCGAACAGCGGACTCGTGCGATCTTCATGTTTTTTGTTTTGTGTGTCACATTTTTTACTGGACCAATTTTCTATCATACAACAAGATATTTTTTTCATTTGAGCGCCAATTTTGGCGGACTTTCTGTACCTGTACTATGCCAGATAGATTGCTCCACAGGTATTCAACTTCTTCATTTTTGAGTATTGTGTATTTCAACGTCTTGGCCTGCCTACTGAATATTTATCCCATCATAGTGTACACTCGGAATGTCACATACATTATGGCATCTTATAATTTGTATTAAGAAGTATCTATTCAACTTTCTATCTGATATAGATCGTATGAACAGTAGAATTATTATATGCCTTTCTGTTTTTTTTCAACAAAAGGCGAACCAACCCATTTTCTTATCATAGGCTCTTTTTAGTCCCATGCACTTTTTTCGCTTATTTGGTTGTACCTTCCTAAAGTACTAGGTGTACGGTCCTCCAAAGGTGTATGACCAAAAGTGAGCATGTAATTTCAGATGCAAAAAAAAAAGATGATAATTTACTTAGGCGTCAATATGAAGATTCAGGCTATACTCCGTGCTACCGAATTCCATCCAAGTTAGTACTACATAATAAGTACCGTAAATTCCGACAAAAATAATGATCTCTCTGCTTTGGAAGCAGGGTGAGATGAAAAAGACCCAGTGATTACACTTATTAATATTACAATTGTAACATATCTTGGTGAGGAGTCGGGCACATCAAAAACAGTACATGTATCGAGAGGTTAAAAGCGACGAAGAAGCTTGAGTAAGGTGCAGTTCAAGAAGAAAGGAGAGAGGGATCGATTAGATTCGACGTCGGTTGAAAGAAGAAATAATGGCAAAGTTATTTCTCGTTTGTTTTACGGGTTTGATCCTGGCATTATCATCACAATGTTGTCAAAGTCTAGAAACGGAAGGTGATGATCGTTTATTAAAGGAGTTATCTTCCTTTGTATCATTGCAATCTTCGTCTTCGATAATGACGACATCATCACTACATCGAAATCGATCACGATCACGACGACGACAACAAGAACAAGATGACATCAAACCTAAGTCTTCTACTGACCTTCAAGATGACCCATTTACATCCAACAATACAGAAATTCATATTGCACCCTATCCCGAATTCGAATGTTCTAAATTTAAAAATATGGATAAATTTTGTGCAGCAACAACAACGACAACAACAAATAAGGTCACTGCTGCTGATGGATGTTGCCACGGTTATAATATGCTTGTTCAAGATGTTTGTAAAGTTACATTTCAATATTATCCAGTATTGGTGGGTCAGATCTGTTTTTGGTGTTGTGATGGTATAATTATTAGTACAGAGTCACCAACCTTTACTCCAACCACTGAACCATCTCAAGTCCCATCCGTGGCACCATCGTTATCCATGTCACCAACTACAAGCGAACCATCATTTTTACCATCCAGTTTGCCTTCCTTGGTTCCAACTGGTAAACCATCCATTTCATCGTCACCTAGTACATCAATGTCCCCGAGTCAAAGTCCTTCAATTTCTACAGAACCATCATTTGTGCCATCGATTCAACCATCTACAAGTCCACCCTCCGTCCAACCATCCACAAGTCCACCCTCAGATTCACCTACCACGTCTTTATCACCCACGGATGTACCATCCGATGCACCCACGAAAACACATCCATACCAAAAAATTGACTATTGCGATTCAATTGCCAAGTTGGATGGTATTTGTGGGTCAAGACGAATAGCAGGATGTTGTGAAAGTGAAGCTAATTATGGAATATGTACTGAAATTTATGCAAAATATCCATATAATATTGGTTCTATATGTTATTGGTGTTGTGATTACAAGATAGTGGACCCTGCAGTTGTCCAAACATCTGAAGCACCATCAATATCACCTACAAACATACCCTCTACATCACCTACCAAACAACCCACACTTAGACCTACGAGACGACCAACAGCTAGACCTACTGCATCACCCATCACACCATCACCTGTTGCATCACTACCTGATGCATCACTACCTGATGCATCACTACCTGATGTATCACCCCCTGTTACATCACCACCAACTATACAACCATCACAATTTACAGGATCCTATATTTGTAGTGCTGGATCAAAAAAAAATCAATTTTGCACAACAACTTCAGATTGTGGTGGTGAATCATGTATACCTGAACCACCGTTAAATTCAAAATATATGGTGGGGTCGTATTATTATCCGTGGCATGGTCCAGACTTTCACGGTGGTCAATATTTACGTGAATATCTAATACCACCACAATTACCTGAATTAGGTGAATATGATGATCGTAAAGAAGATGTTATTGGGCGTCATTTAGCATGGACACGAGTTGTGGCCAAGAGTAATTTGTGGGTCACAAGTTGGGCAGGACCAACAGAACGACGTGATAAAACCATAAGGGAAAATATAATGACGCACCCTAACTTACCAGGAACCAAGATATCTTTATTTTATGAAACATTGTCACGTATACGGGAAAAGGTAATCGAAACACCTCAAACCTATGCCAATGGTGCTATAATGACAGATGCGAATGGTACAATCATTACCAAGGAAGATAGATATGTTGACACGACCAATCCATATCCCGATATGGAATATATGGCAGAGACATACTTTGGTGATCCAAACTATTTGCGTATTGATGGAAAGCCTGTTGTTTTTGTCTATGTGACAAGACGTCTATATGCCTATAAACTATTGGAAGGGATCATAACCGACTTTCGCGATGCTGCACGTGCCAAGGGGTATGAAGATATCTATATTGTCGGTGATCAAACATGGAACAAAGCACCTACAGCACCGTATAAGCCATTCAAATTATTGAATGCTGTCACCAATTATGATGTTTATGTAAGTTGCGCGTATGCGTCACTTGATATTGGAATTCGAAAGGAACCACAATATCAAGATTCGGGCGAAATCATTTTTTTGTCTTCTTCACTATGCAAATCGTCACAGCATTCTACCACTTCTAACATTCATTTTAACTATTCTTCTTAAACAGGGCAACATGGGTAGACAACCTGGATATGCCGAACAGTCAAGAGTAGATTTATACTACAGAAATCAAAAGGGTTGGTATGACGAAGCCAAGAAACAAGGTTGTTCTTTCATTCCTGCCACAAGTCCAGGATATAATGATCGTGGTACACGTCTTGCCGCAAATCATCCTGGTACATCACGAAAACTATCAGCTGGATCTGAATTTGGATCATTATTCAAAGCCATGATGGAACAAGCTATAAAGATAGCCGATCCATCTACAGGTAACATAATTATGATTACATCCTTTAATGAATGGCACGAAGATACACAAATTGAACCCGTGAAGGTGTCAGAATTACCTACAGGCAATGCCACCAATCCTGATCTGATTGTTCCCGCATCCCTTACCTACGAAGGATACGGTGAAAGATATTTGGATATTATTCGTAATGTAACAACTCCTTCCTAAAATGCTTATAGAGAATCTCGCTCTATAAAGTTGATGGACTAACTCTACATGAGTTCCAGGGAGTTTTTGAAGTGGATGAATTATTCACTGATTCACCAACACATAAAAGTTAGAAACCTAAAAACGAAAATTAAAATTATTGATTCTTTTTTCAAGCTGAATGTTTGCGGAGAATTCATTGTTGACTAGCAAATACAGCGTTGTACTATATTTTGACGGTTGATGCTTTTTAAAATGTCAAAAGAGAGTAACTTGGCTGAATTTGCTCCATACATACACGCCAGGAGTGTGGTCCTAGAACGAACGCGCCGGTGTTTTCTCAACTCCACTAGAGGGAGTTCGAAGGAGCATTTCTAGCCATTAGTGAAAAACCAAGCCGACGTTGCCACCACTCATCACTCATATACGGACCTTGTAATTCATTTCAAACACCTTTTATTCTTTAAGTTACGATAAGCTTTTTGAAATGGCTTCCGGAATCGAATAGTATTTAGATGTTTCGTAGCCTGTCATAATAAATGAACGCATACTTTGATTCGCAAGTGAAAGGAGCGACAACAATCAATTTGCGAAACATGAAAAGTTGTTTTTATAAAAATGTATTCAAATCTAAGTATGTTTGTATTGCTTTTAAAAAGTAGTAGTAGCGATGATTGAAAATGTTATACTGATTGAGGTGGTGTCAACCGGTGTCAAAAGTAGAAGAGTACATTTCCTCTAATAAATGTTGTAATGTTCTTCATCAAAGTGCATGACAACATTAGTTTTCATGTCTTCAATTGAACCTTCCAAAAAGGTTGTAAAGACTCGTTTGGTTCCCTTTTGAGTAGCAGTGGGAGGAATGATTACTTGGACACGTGCAATGTTACCTGTCCATGTAATATCTAACTTGGCGGTATGAGGTAATAGTGGTGCAAGTTCCCATACCATTTGTTCACTAGTAAATCCGCCATGTGTATGGAAACTATTGGTAATGGCAGACTTTAGTGTCTCTTCACAAATGACATCATCAGCTCCATACCTGTACTGTAGTCGAGTTGAACTTTCGTCACCGAAGCCTGACGACGTCGACGTAGGTAAATTCCACCCGACTCCTTGATGTTGAGGAGTTGACATACGAAGGGTAAATGCAGAGGTGGTAGAAGAAGACAAGCAGAGAACTGCTACTAGCAGTGAAACGATGGATGTGACTGATTTCACCATGGTTGTCAAGAGAGGTTTGTATTTCGTTGAAGTTGCGGAAGATCGGAAGAAAATTATTGTGATCGTTGCAGAGGAAAACAGGTGAGAAACTGCTGAAAGAACAAAAGATCGCACAGAATGGAAATAGGGACCCCCCTCGCAAGAATCACCTCTTTTTTGAGAATTTTCAGATTGGACTGGACTGGATTGTGATTGGCGAGTCATGTGAAGGATCGACGTACGTCCCACTGAGAAATGTCTGTTGTACATAATTTTGCGTTCAATATATACCAAATTGTTCCTGAAAGAACCTTTGCTCCATAATATAACGAGAACTGAAGTGTCAAAGTTCCGATCCCTTCAGAATTCGCATCTCCAGACACAATGATGACATCATCATCAGCCGTCAGGTGTCAAACATCAAGATCGAGCTCCAACATTTTGAAAGTCTTTGATTAGCTCGCATACGGCTTATCTCATTTCGCGGTGTGGGGTCGCTGAAAAAAAATCCCCCCCCCGGAGGGGAAAGGGGGAAAGAGGAGAAGCTGCCCCTTAGGAGATAATTTTGCAGACGTTATTCT
>WKLE02005976.1:0-13155 GCA_014885115.2 Asterionellopsis glacialis | reverse complement strand
CTGTTTATTGCAACAGGAAGAATTGCGTTTGAGGCGGAGGAGAAAACACATGAGCAGATTCCATCTCTAACCCAAATCAATTAAAAAAAAGGATTTTTGTGCAAGTTGGCAAAAAACTCGATGAATAATCGTTCTACCCCCTTATAAAAAATATTAAGTACATCTTAGCTAAAAAACCTTTGAATGATGTCACATACTACATCACAAATCTTTGAATGATGTTACATACATCACAAATAAGCAATGTTGCTTAGGTCTCAAGCTTTAAAAAGTGTATAATATAAGCAGCAATTTCAAGCTTGCCAAAAAAGGGTACCATTGCTTATTGCTTATTGCTATTTTCCTTATTTTCCTTATTTTCCTTATTTTGCTAATTGCTTGTTACCAGGTATGGACTGCACTACAACTCTAGCATAACATAAATCACAAAACAGAGCTTTCAATTATTATGGAAGAAGCTAAAACCATTCTGAGTTCTTGCAGATTTCCTAATTTCTGTATCATGTAAAAGATGACTTCCTTTCTTATCCGTATCAATCACTAGCAAATAGCAAATGATGGTATCTTCAAAACAAATCTGATATTCCAATTATGTATTTGTTCTAGTTTTGACATAGACAAAAGACATCTTTATATGTGTGTTGTGTCAACAACATAACTAGTACTTCATAAAGCTCTGAACAAGTTTGTCTACTAAGAAATTTATCAATAAGTTCTTATAAAAAACACAAAAGAATACACTGTAGTAATCAACACAACAAATAAAATTCATAGTTGATCAAAAATGAGGAGACACCCTTAATGCATACTGTGGCTTGCCTACTTTCCCCAGAAAATTGTATATAAGCTTCTAACAATATATCTTATTAAGAGGCATTGCTGATTTTTTTCCTTAACAATGAAAGTATTTGTAGGAGCAAACCTGGGGAAAGAATCAACCTTTGTCAACTAATTCTGATAGAAATTCAAAAGGGATACTGGGATGTCATGCAGAACAACATGTATTCTTTTTTGTCAAATTTTTTATTGGTGAAGAAGCAGAATTATTTTGAAAAAAAAAGAAATAAGTCATTTTTTCCAAGATGACTTGTATGGCTAGCAGCGCAGCGTGGAAGCCTACTAGCTACAGTTTATAGTTGCCACACTACTTCAACAAAGGTTGCAATTAGTAATTACAACACAATAATAGCTTGGTCTAGTCGGCTAGTCCTCTGGTTGTGGTCCAGAGGTTTAGGGTTCGAATCCCTACCAAGCTACCTTCCACATGGAAGGTTCTCCTAGTAGTCGTGACTGTTCTGGAATTTTGGGGAGTGACGCTCCTTGTGTGGTAGGACCTTGGATATTGCTATGAAGAGAAAATAGATGGTTCAGGCTGTCGTCGCGAGTAGACTTGATTTCCATGCTTATCAGTAGCTGCAGCGATTAACAAATAAATTGAAAAGTTATTTTTAATTACAACACAATAATAACCAAACAATGAACTTCTTGTTTTATTTCTCCTCCAAGCTGTCATCATGTTAGGTGGGATCATTATACACACATGTAATGGATGATATTAAATCTTAGAAATCATATTCAATTCTTTTCATGCAACCACACTCATAAAGTAGTTTCATACTCAAAACCTCTTTTAAGCACTCCTCACTAGATTCAAAAATGTACTTCTTTGTTTGCTTTCTACATCTTTTAATTTATAATCTGCACTACTGGAATGGGTGGTTTAGTATTCTCCACCTCATACTTTCAAGGAATTTATGAGATAAGATCTAAGCTAGTACCTTGTGGTGCATATCTGACAATAACCGGAAAAAATAAATTTACTTCTGAGCAGTACCAATCACTATAGTCAGCTTCTGCTACCACCATCATCATCACTACTACTACTAGACTGGGCTCTAGAAGAGTTATTGTGCTTGGGAGCCTACAAAGAAATACAAATTATTCAGCACAAGGGGTGAGATTTATTCTTTTTGTTTGTAAATTGGTTGATACAGTAGCTTTGTGGATTATTGCCCCAAGAAGTTGCAAAAAAATTGAGACCAGAAAATGTATCAATATATTAGAGTTACTATTGAGCCATTGTTTCTTCTGGACTTAAGGAGGATCCTGGCTTATTCTGTGATTTAAAAGGGCACAAAAGAGAAACCTCCAACTCTTATAAACCCAAAATTGGCCAGCAAGAAGTGCCAGCACTATATTGATACCCAGAAAATAAGATCTGGTTAAGACAAGTCAACAAGAAGCAAATAGGAGCTACCACAGCTGACTTGGTAGTGTAGTAAAAAAATTGACAAAGTACAACACTGAAACATCATCAACAACAATTGTTTGTTTGTATTTGAGTACACAACAGTAGTATATATACATGGTAGTATTAGCTACAAGATAAAAAATAGATACTATTCACCAATTCAAATTATGCAATTTAGCCTGTAAGAAGATCAGATTATTGTGATCCCATAGAACAATTTGATGACTGTTTGTGTAGGGGTATGCTATGTGGGAATAAACATAGAATCTCCTAGCATTCTAAAAGATATCAAATCAATTAGTACAAGAAAAAACTCTCAGTAATATCATAAAATTAAAGTCATAAATGTTTCATCTTCCAGAGCTTTTAAAATAAAGTAAATAACAAATTATCAATTTGAAACAAAAAGACACCACCCAGTAGTAAAGAGGAGTTTTAGAGGGTCAAGCTAGGTGCAAAACTAACATATTTTGGTTCTTTATTGTAGTGATCTTTGGTTTATGAACAAAAAAATGATCATTATAGTGTGTAATAAAAACAAAATTATTCAGATGGCACAGTGGTATCATTTTAAACAAAAAGGTTTAAACAGCAGATGATGGAACCCATGATTAAATTGTACATCAGATCTATACCTGGATGAGTACTGATACAATAATATTTACAATTTTTTATTTATAAAGTAGTACAAACAGCTCTATAGAGAAATATATATCAGGAATTTTCTTGGGAGTAAAACTCTGATCCACATGTATAACAAAAACCCACCGTTTAAATATAAGAATACAATTGCATTATTGGTAGAAGAATTTTGATGAGACAGGAGTGAGTTTTGGTAACTAATATGGTTTCATTATACCACTCCTTTATAGCATACAATAGTGGTGCTATTTTGTTTCTGCATATAATGCTTATATTTTTCTGGAGGTGCATGTGAGACTGAAAAAAAATGTGGGGCAGGGGCATGGAGAGTTCATAAGCAGAAGAACCAACTCTTGACAATTTTTTTAATTGGAAGTAAAAATGGGCATAATTGACAAATTCAGACCAAAAATGTATTTTTAAGCTGTGTGAACTTTTAGAAAAAATTTGAATCAATGGTGAGTTCTGTACCTTATTCCTGCCCATCCTACCTAGTTGCATTGCTAACTAAAAAAAAAAATATTTCCAAAACACTTGAAAAGACTTGTTTAATTTTAGTCACCAACATAAAACATGGAGACTTCAACAGTGCTGCTGATAGCAGCTAAGAATTTTTTTTAATGATCTTGGGTGTGATGTAACCATGTCTAGCATAAGGAACAAATAGAGTCATTCCAACAAATACTGTTAAAGAGCTTTATATTTTGTAGTGGTAGTGGTATTAGGTTTACCTAGTACTGATGATGGAAACATCATAGAAAAAATGGTGCATGGCACTGTTGTTATGCAAGTATTCTTGGGGTGTATTAATTTGAACTTATAATAAAGTAGAAAGTGAGATTATCAAGTTTGGTACTTTCAGGGGATGCTCTTGCCCAATAAAACAATAATGAGGATAATGATGCTTCACCAAGCCTACACAGACACATCATTTCATAGTGGAAAACTTAAATGCTATCTTGTCTCCAAGAACAATGTTATGGCACCCAAACATTATAGTGATAACAATAAAAATAAATAATGATTACTTAAAAATCTGAAGAATATCTATTTTAATCCACTTCCAGCACATGTAGGGCATATTTTATGTTTAACTTGCAAGATCAATGGTGGCAGCCAAATTTTGCTAGTAATTTTTTTGTAGAGATGAAATAGGTTTGATTGAGCATGCATTAGCAATAGACCAGCAGGCCTCTGGATGTTATATTATGATGCTTCTTTACTAGATGAGACTCAGCTGACTTTCTGAATATATTAAGGTTGCAAACAAAAGGGTGTCCTGGAAACCAGTCAGGCTGCCTCAAGATTATTGGTTTCATCTTGGATCCCACATATCAAATGACCACTGTCAAATCAGATGGATAAATGTCATAGTCTCAGGACATGGCCAGATTTGTTGGAGATCAAGGGTTTTTGGGGGATCAACTCTGAAGGAATCTGTAACACTTGGTTGTCAAAATCAAGGAAATGGAACAAAGGATGGTTCTGATGACAGTTCATCAGAGGAAAGTAAAGTTGAAAAAGAGATAAATGGACTAACTGGTGAAGTGAAATACAAAAGAATTACTCAAAAATGCATTTGTTGAAAATTTTCTAGCATACACACCAAACTTTATTGGGTTAGTAAAACGACAAGATTTTTACCCTTGATTCTTTTTCGCTATTTTCACCTTTCACAATTAAAAATAGTCCATACTTATTTCAATAGATGTAATTTTCATTAGTATGCATACATCTCATTGCGCCCCTGTGCCAATTCACAAAAGACAAACACATTAAAAAAATTGTTTTTGTCTTGTAGAATTGAATTTTAATTTTGGTCTATGTCATTCTTTCTGTTTCTCCACGAGGTGTGAATTCTTTCTCGTACTCCTGAGTTTCGCGAGCTGCTTTAAGTCGCTGCTGAGTTACCTTTCTCTGTTCCATTAGTTTCTTCTTCTGTTCCGCAGCCCATTCATCAGCATCACGACTCATAAGTTTAATTCTATCTGGTGGTAGAAGGTCATGGACATCTCTGTTAAGCTGTAATAATTTGTTTGTCATGTCACCGAGAGCTGGGTCGAATTCGCCTCTAGCAGTATCCCCGAGGGCGGTTACAATATTATCCACAACTTGTACAAATGGGCGAACATCCATAGTAGGTAAATCATCGATGAGTTTCTTTAGCAAAGCCCTGCGTTCTCCGTGTGTTTCCATCCTCAAGACGTACCAAAGATGGTCAATGTATCGATTGATGCCGGTTGCAAGTTCGGCATAAACACCCTGCTGAACAATTTTCAAAACAAACAGCCATTGATTATGTTCCGGATCATCCAACAAACCTGCACGAGCTAAGCGTCCCTCCTCTTCTGCAACTGCATATTTCAAGTAAGCGACAAACATGTCGTCGAACATTGGTCTCATGTCTCGCACTGCGTCAGTTAACGCATTAGATGTTTCTTCCTCAGTTTTATGAGCTGGATCCATGGCTACCTGACAAATTTGACGAACGATTTCTAATTGAGATGCCTCCAATTCAGCACCTAAGGCCCGTGCTTCCTTCAAAAGGAGTTGTGCCTGATTGACCAAGTGCCCAAGAATTTTCCGTTCCGAGGCGTGAACCTCATTTAGTGACTCATCCCCGCGGCGTCTAGCATCCAAATCTCGATCAGCCATGTTTGTTAGACGTTCCTTCACAAGGCTGATAAAATTCTCGGATAACAGTAAGTCTCTGTAATTTGAGGCTACATCCTGAATACGTTCTTCTGGTTGACTAGTAAGTTCATCTACAAGCATTTGAAGCCGGGATTGTTCGGCGATGTATTCGAGAGGATCATCAATCAACCCAACACGGGTAGCATCATCTACTACACTTTGAAGATTTTCAACCTGCTTTTGAGAAATTTCTTTTTCACCAACATAGAATTTGCCGTCCTCCTCATTCAGTTTAGAGAGCACTTCAGCCGCAAATCGCGCTTGTGACACGGCTTCACTCAATTCTTTAGGAAGTCTGACATCCTTCGTCCCTGGTAAGGCTCCAGGCCAATTCACAGCTGTCTCAGGATCAACATTTGGGTTGTACACTTCAGGCCCAGAAAATACATCGAAAACCGGATTCTCTCGTGGCCCGTCGAGCTCCTCCCCCGGTGTCGACGTAATTTGTAGCTCGAGTTCTGCTAGTTCATCGTCTAGTTGGCGGGCATATCCAGAAATTGATTTTTCGGAGGAAATAAGTCTATCAATATCCTCCTCTGTGGTGCCACTTTTTCCAGGCTCTAATTCTCCTCCAGGACTAGATAAAGTCATTGCCATTCGACCATCGGCAAGCCGCTCTCCAGCTTCAAAAATTTGTTTCAACTCCTCTTCGGGACTAAGCTCTTTCACGGAATCCTGTTTTTTGAGAACTTCAGTGCCTATTTTGATCTCCTCAGGCTCTTTGAAAGATGTTTGCTTCAGGCGCTCTTCTCTCTTTTCCTTCTGTTCTCGAAAAAGTGTTTTTGCCTGTTCAAATGCACCGCTAACAAATCCTTGAGCATCTTCTTTGTCCTTTTCCTCCCCAAATTTTAACACGTCTTCCAGAAGCTCTTCTGGTGTCATATCTCCGCCCTGAGAAGCTAATTCTGACATAACCTTCTGTGTTGCATCCATCACGTCGCGCTCCATTTGTTCCTTAGATACAGTTTTTGTCGGTATAAATTCTTTTGATTTCGTCTCCTTCACTTTATCTATTCCAAACATCTCCTCAGGTGATATTTCATCATCTTTTAATTGCGCCAAGTCGTCAAGCTTTTCTGACTCGCTGACCCTTAAATTGAGTTTTCTTTTAGTGCTCACAGACGATGCAGTCGTGGGTACCTTCTTTTTTGTCATAGATTGTTCAACGGAAGTTCCTTTCACAGATTTGACTTGCTTCGTATTGGGTGCTACAACTCCAATATCACCATTAGCTTTTGCCTTTCTCTTTTTCGATGGAATAGATATTGTTGTTTTAAATCGAGATTTCCTAAGTGGCCTTGTTGGAGTGCTTGGGAACCTTTCCGGCATTTGTTTGGTACCTGCTCTTGGAGGGTCATTCCCGAGAGACGTACGCTTATCTTTTGACTTTGGTCTTGGTTTTCCATTTGCTGCTTTGCTGGCTTCAACAGCTTTTTTAGCCGCCTGTACAGCAAAGTCATCACCATGACTTGGGTCACGAGTGTCATTTTTCACCTCCTTCGAGTTGGCATTCATGGATCGTACAGCACTTGCTCGTCTAGCCGCTTGAACGGCAAAGTCCGATTCGGTCGATGAAGAATAAACCTTACTGCTAGGCTCTTTCGATGGTTCTTCATTCACAGTTGTTGTCTCGACAATTACGTCCTCTGGAGCAATTCCCTCTCTCTGGTCAGGAATAGCGTCAACCAATTCAGCCTGTATGGCTTCTTCTACATCTTTCACATTCCCCGGCCGAGCAAGCATCTTCTCCCCTTCCTCCTCAGGAACCAAAGAAGAAAATTTAATCCTTCCATTACAGAAGTCATCCATCCCACGATCTAAAGCATCAATAATACGTTTTTCTGAATCATCAAATAAATTTTGCATCATAGGTGCTAAAGGTCCTCCTGGCGTTGATGCTTCCTTGCTGACAGCCACCATCGCCATAGTCGGAACAGATTGCAATGATGATTGATTATCGCCATCATCATCTTCTGTATAAATTCCAATCACTTCTACATTTAATTTTGTTGCTTCGGGAGAAGAAGAAAGTGGGGAATCCCAGGTAAGGACGAAACGACTCTCTTCATCGTTGGAAACAATAGCTTCATAAACCATGGGTAAATTTGGAGGAATTTCAAACCGTTCTTCTAGATATTCAACCAAATTTCCAAGAAGCAACACAGGAGGAACATCTTTGGGTGACCGGACAATTCTTTGGTATACAACACGTTTTTCCGACCCAACCGAGGAACTCATTGACAAAGCATGGTTGTATTTTGGTCGCCGATTAAGTTCTATCGGTGGAAAATACTGATGTGTATTGGACGGAACAAGGCCGAAGAATTGACCAGATCCTGTAGTTACGGTAGGATTTCTCACAAATGCCGTGACGAGCTGCGCCAGTATCAAAGTAATCGCAATTAAATTAAACATGGAAGATATGGCTTCATTTTGCCACCGTCGTTGTTGGTTCATGATGGTTGAACGTACCATTTTATAATTATCACTTATTGTTGTCGTCAAACTGCCGCAGACATTTTTTTTTAATGAAAAGATTTCTGGCAGAATGTTATTACAAGATATATAAGATCACATACAGTACATCGAAAGAGCAAAGATAAAAAAGAAAGAAAAAAAGAAAAAAAACGAAGTGTGGCTTTGATGGCTCCCGCGGATACTTTCTTCCGAAGATGTCCAACGGTAGACCAATCTGTCGCGCGAGGTTGCGCGGAATATGATGGATATGTATCATGATGACGGCCAGACGTTACAAAATTCTGGAATTTTGATTTGAATTCTACGACATGGCTTTGAACCACGTCCTTTGATTAACTGGTGCCAGTACACTCTCGTAAAGGTACCCAGCTAGCTGGCCACGCATTGCAACATAACCGGTACCTCTGGTACAAGGTAAGTCCTTAGGTCCTAGATATGCAGACAGCCAACCATTCAACCGCCGGTTAATAATATTACTCCTATTAATTAATAGTCCCAAAGAGTCACCCATGCGTCACATGTTTGTTTCATAATATCATTGGTTAGACAGCTGTCATGCATTCTGCTAGCCACAGACAGATTTGTTATCAGAATTGAATCTGTCGTGTGTTCTTTTTTTGACGGGGGATTCTTTGATGGTTTGATGTGAATCACGCGTGCAGGTATTAAGACGAAACGAGAAAGAAACAGTACACGATCACGGAAATTAACAAATACACCATTTTTTCTTCATTTATTAAACTGCGATGATACATCGGTCGGTCGATGAAATAAATAAAGTACATTGAGCTCATCTTCAATTCTATCTGCCCTATCATAATTTTTTTGCAAATTTGAAAGAAAAAAATGGTCTTTTTGGGGGTCCTCCAGAGTAAGGACCGAAAAGAAAGGAATAATGGTACCGCCCAAACAGATGTGAAGCCTCATCAGTCGCTTCCGAAAGGTTATCGATTTGATTTCAATAGTGATAAAGAAGATTCACCATGGACAGTATCATCTCCAATGTGTACACATCTCCACCGAGGATACATAGATGCGAAACCGATGCGAAGACAACGATCGCGATCATTAGGTGATGGTCATGATTTTGAATGGTCAGATGAAGAGCATCTACGTTACACTCAAAAGTTCGACATGTTAAAGCCACCTATACGCCCAAAGCTTCCAATGGAAATACCAAACACACCAGAAGAAAAGGGAAAAACAGAAAATAAAGAAACGGAGAATCCTCTTTGGATCAATGTAATGTATGGACTCATTAATGGTATTATTGGTAAGTACTTCATCTTTTTGGAAATACTTGTATTTGACTTGGAACTTTGTTTTAACCACAAGTTGTTTTTTTAAAACTTTTATCACAGTTGTGCCCGTCTTGATGTCTTTCGGGAATATCATATACAGAGATGACAGCTTTGCCCCATACATACCAGTACTGATAAAACTTACTCTCGTATCCGGTATGATCCACCAAATATGTTTTTCATTATTGTCGAGTCTCCCATTTGCTGTGGGACAAGTGCAAGATGCTGGGCTTATTTTCTTGTCCCAAATGGCAGCGACAATTTCACTTTACTGTCGTAGCAAAGGTTATGATGATGATACCATGCTGGCAACTGTGACGGTTGGCTTGGGTCTAGCAACAGCACTTCTCGGGATAGGGCTTGTGATTATTGGGAAGCTTCGCCTAGCACAATTGGTCCAAGCCTTGCCTACTCCTGTCGTTGGTGGATATCTTGCATTTATTGGGTGGTTTTGTGGTGTATCAGGCCTTGCTATGATGGCCGGTACTAGTGAATTAACCGTTGACGTTTTGCAAGACAAATGGCATTACATGATGCCAGGATTGGCTGGTGGTCTAACGATTTACATATCTGCACGGATCCTTCGACATGTGGCTGTATTGCCAACTTGCATTTCATTAATCCTTCTTCTCTTCTATTTGGGTCTTTGGGTAACCGACAAAAGTATCGAGGATGCCACAAGAAATGGGTGGATGCCAGAACAAGAGGATGCCCCTGTTTGGTACCACACTTGGGACTATCTTCAGTTTGATAAGGTTGTGTGGTCAGCGTTTCCACCTCAGACTTTGACATTAGTGAGCATGATATTTGTAGTAGCTCTGTCTAGTTCATTGGACATTGCCGCTATAGAGTTGGAACTCAAACAGCCTCTTGACTACAACAGCGAACTTTCGATGGTCGGAATTAGCAACTTGGTCTCCGGTCTTACAGGGGGTTATACTGGCAGCTACATTTTTTCTCAAAGCATATTTTCACTTCGAGCTGGGATTCGCTCACGAGTGACTGGATTTGTCATAGCTCTACTAGAGTTTTTCATGGTGGTGTTGCCATTTCCGATTCTTTCATACGTGCCCAATTTTTTCTTTGGGAGTCTTTTGGTGATGATTTGTGTTGACCTCGTATACGAGTGGCTTTGGGAGGTACGATTAAAATTGAAGAGCATTGAGTATGCACTTTGCATAGGAACATTCTTGTTTATTCAGTTCCTTGGCGTGGAGTATGGCATTATTGCTGGTGTTATTGTTCATGTATTGCTTCGGAAAATAGGACTCGACTTGGGCGCCGAATCGGGAAATCTTGAGCATAATGACAGCGAGATACAGAAAGAAGAGTCATCAGGAGCCGCAGATTCAGATCCGCTTATAACGGATTCTTCGCTGGTTGATAATTATGGTATAGGATTTAGATCTGAGTCGAGCAATGTGGATGGTATGTTGCAGATGCCTTCTTTTACCTAGAGAGAAACAGAGAGAGCTTACAGTATATGATTAGATAGCTAGAGTAATAGATAATATAGATAACACAACCTGACATTTTGAGTACTTTGGCTAATATTTCAAAGAAGTTTCCATCGGGCCTTCTAGGAAACGCCTTTGTCTCGTTACTCGCATGAAAAGATAGATAGCAAAAATAGTAACATTTTTATCACTACATGAGTACATTCAAATACCAGCAAGCTTTTCTTTTTATGGTCTCCAACAGTTAACTTCTGGGACACCATATTTTTTCATCAAATCATGCTGTACAACATGACGGTATCATCTGGGCAGGTTACAGAGAGCACAATAATATATCGTCAAAGAAGAAGTAGCAGCTTTCATGATAATGTGTTCAACATCCTTTGAGACCATAAAATCTAATCCAAAGCATACAATACTGTAGTCTCTACTCAACTTGCTAGAGGCCTCTAGCTAGACTTCAGAGAGAATAAAAACTTAACTAGCTTCGCACTGGCTGTAACAAAAATCCGGGTATTTGTTTATCCGGAATTGCGTTTACCTCTACAAGCTGCGAAAGCGCCTGCGCGATGCAGATTTGCACCACACATCAAATCTCCCAAAAATTCAACCTCGAGGCGCAACTCTCCTACCGAAATCTTCAAAAAAGTCGATTAAAAGCAGGAGACACACGATCTCATTCAGCAAACGACTCTGGCGGAATTCATTCAATAGGTGTTCGAGAACCTAGTATCATTGACGCCCCTTCTAATACGAAAGCCTATTCTTCCATCAGATATACCAATCTACGGTTGAACGAAAATGTTTAGGAAATTCGACTCTTCATCTGATGTCTCCACATCAACGCAAGTCAAGGCTTCAGTGCAGCGTGCGATCAAAAGTCAAATTCTAGAAGCTCACCCTGCAATCACAGAAGACTTGGTTGATGAGCTACTGCCAAAGAAGCCTCCACTTGTTCAGTACAAAGTCGGACCTCACTTGATGCTGTACTGTAGAAAAACTGGCGGGGAGGGAAGCGGCAGCGACGAACCCGTTTTCTTCCAAGAACGGGACGGACCTATTCTTCCAACACTCAAACTTGTTCATCGATACCCAGGCCTTGAATTTACGCGCGTGACCGTAGACAAAGGAGCAATTCCATTTGTACTTGGAGGTGCTCATATCATGTGTCCTGGACTGACCAATCCAGGAGGAGAAATGCCAACTGATGGAGTTGAAAAAGATGATGACGGTTTTGAGTTGCCTGGTTTGGCTAAAGGAGATGGCGTTATTGTATATGCAGAAGGCAAAGAACTTCCGATAGCGGTGGGTGTTATGAAAATGAGTAGTGTTGAAATGTAAGTGCTTTTTTCAAAATTCACTCTTTTGCATGGAATTTCCCGAACACATTACACCCCCCCCTCCCGGATGAATTTGGACGATTGATATTTATTAACACAAAATATTATCCTTGTTATCCATTTTTTATTTGATTTAGCCGAGAAAGAAATAAGGGAAATGGTATCGAGGTCGCTCATTTCTTAGGCGACGGTCTTTTTCAAACAGATGAAATTCAGTAGGTGGTGAATTGTGGTGTTTCTCTGATGAAACAGCAAATTTGGTCATAAAAGAACTTGCGTGATTTCATGTAAGACAGTGAAGTTGCCAGCTTGCTATCATCCATATGCTTGACGAAAAGAATATCTTCATAGTAGGTTATAAAGCATGAGTACAGATTGAGACATCTATCTTTATTATTGGATTCAAAGTTTCAATTTCATCTCTTGGACAATCTTCTTTTTTAAAATATAGATATCAGGCAGCATAAGTCCTACATATTAATGTTGTAGTGCACTCCGAACCCGCTCCCCTGCGTGCGCTCCCTTAAATTCGCATAATTTTATTCTCGTCACAAACTTCTAGAGATTTTTTATTTTCTTAAAATTTTTGTTTTCCATCCCATCCTCCTCAGAAGGAACATCCAAAAGTTGCCTTCTGTGTTGAAGACAGATTGGAAACGTTCGTACATTTTTCCCATTTATCAGATTATTGATCGAAATCTACCGCGAAGCGATCGGAAACTGGATATATTTGACTGTTTTCACAAAAATTGCAAAAAGTCACCTTTTACGGAAAATTACACAGCATGACACCAGTAATCGTTTCCTGGTCTAGAGTTTGCATAAGAATATGTGCTTTATTTCTTGTACACCAAAAGTTGTTCTTAAAAAATGTTCAAGCTGTTTTCGAGCACCCAAAGTTGCATCATTTTTACCAGCAGAGGTATCATGAAGCTCATAAGACAAAAAGGGTTCACTTTTGCCTGTTTCATCTTTGTTTGTCTCATTTTGTT
>WKLE02005974.1:0-24431 GCA_014885115.2 Asterionellopsis glacialis | reverse complement strand
AATGCATATCTAATAATGTCTTATGCCCAAGGATTTGATCCTCTTCAATTCAATACCAAAGCTGAAATGCCGCAAGTTCCCTTATGTTTTTGGTTGAATAAAAATGAAGTTTGCACTCTTAAACTTCAAGGATATTACTAGTTAAGTAGGACCTCCTGTCTGTAAGAAAGAGAACCGACATCACTTCGTTGTTAAAAAATGTAATTCTGCTGGTTAACGGTCTGACCAACCGAAATACTCTATTATTTGAGGTCATGGAAAAAATATAAGTGAAATTGCATATGAGTACCGAATTAGTGCACAGTATGAGGTATGGAAGGAAAATTACTAATTTAAGGAGCACTAATAGAGGAATACATGCTTGACGACTATAATAATAGGGACTACGAATCAAAATGATCTAATTAATGGATTCCAATATTCATGATAAGCAACAGGCGGCTGCAAAATTCAATACAAAAAATTATAAAAAATACTAATAGGAATAAAATACTTAAAAAAACTACAATTACGAATTAAGACATAAACACGCTTTCATCAGGAAAGCTGTTTGCAACGGACTTAACAGATATTATATATATATAGAGGAAAAATGTTGTAGGACGTCAAGGACATAGTCCTCTAGGACCTAGAGGAACAAGAAGGACTTTATTTGTAGAATCTAGTGCATAAATTTTTTTTAATTAACCCCCCCCCGTGAAAAGCGTGTCTGCAGGGATGCATTTCACGATTCCTCTGTCGCATCATCAAATGTTACATTCGGGACAACCTTCTGACTATCGAGAATCAGTAAACGGCTCTTAAAAAAAAACAAAAGAGCAAATGGCATCATGGATAGGACCGAGACAAAACTTACCATAAAAGAAGTTTATCCTGTCCAAACCAAATCTGTTCAAGACATACCTAAGTGGGCATTCGAAAATGCAACGTTTACTTGGAAAAATCTCAAGGAGCAGAAAGAATCCTTGTCAGCAGAAGAGCAATTATTGATTGAAGATGAGCTATACGGACTTGTGGACGAAGTTGAAGAAACACCTGAATTGGTTACAAGGTCACTTTTAGGTTTGGATGCAGCAATTGACTTGATTGAAGAGAAGGAAGCCTATGAAACTGCCCTATTTATCGTTCCGGAGCATGTGCAAGATGAGAAATTTCGACTTGCTTTTTTACGAGCGGATCGTTTCAATGTTCGCGCTGCTGCTCGACGAATGGTAGATTATTGGGAGCGTAAGGTCGAATTATTCGGGACACACGTTGCCTTTAAGGCTGGTTCTTCTTTGCTTGACCTAACAGAGGAGGATGCGCAGAACTTAGTCAAGGGTGGTTTGCAACTATTACCTACACGAGATGAATTCGGACGTGCTATTTTTTATGTAGAAGCTGGGTCATTTGGTGACAATGTAGATAGTATGGTACGTTATTTCACTTGATATTTTGGGAATGCATCGGCAGTCTCGTGGATAGGTTAGTTTGATCTCAACTAAATTGTATTCGTATTTTTGCTTTAAATATCAATCATATCAATAGTCAAGATGTTATTGGGTTGTACAGCACATGGCAATATTCGACTCATTGGAAGGTGTGGAAACTCAAAAAAATGGTTTGATACAACTTTGGTCCACGAGTCAGCCTGATCATAAATTTCACCCATTTGATACAATTCAGGACTTTGAACGATTTGTAAGGTCTTGTTCACTATCAGGAAGAAGTCTTCCCTTCCGAGCGTTTGCATTTCATCTCATGATGAAAGAATGTCGGGGTTGGGCTATGATGCGATTGGTAGAACGAGTTCTAGGTCCAATGGGACCCCGCAATCGCATGCGTCTAGAACTTTATGTGGCTGGTCGTGACGATGAAAATTATATAAAATTTTCCAATCATGGTTTACTTCCCCATGTCATGCCTAAGGAGACAGGTGGTGATCTGGAATTTGACCACAAAGAATGGTTGTATGAAAAGGTGATTTCACTATTAGGTGCGGAAAAGATGGACGATGAAAAAATAAAAAAGCACCCATGTCTTCCAACTTTTTTGAAACTTTTACTTGGAAAACCCTCATTTGCAAATAATGAGGGAAGGTGAAAGCATTGGCAAACATTAAATGTTGTGCAGTCAGCCACATTTGTTGACAATTTCAATTAGGGTCAAAGTATCAGTACAATATTAAATATTATAATTCGAAAAATATCCAGTTTTTCTATTAAAAATAGTCAACGCATCTTGGACACAGTTTCCAAAATGGTTTCATTTTTTGCATGTCTTCCCGGTAATTTATACCAACAGAAGTTCAAATGTTGGTTTCCTCCAAAAAAGGGATCGAGGCAAGTCCAAGTAGCTTGGTTGCATAACAAGAGGAACATACAAAGCTTCTATGAAACCGCGAACTTGTTTCTCTTTAGCCAAAATAATGTGTTGTTCACCATGTTAGGGCTAACAGGTAAATAGGACTAATATTTATTAATAGTACTTTGGTATTAAATAATACATTTACTTTTAGAAAAGGGTTGCTGACAAAATTTGGGATATACCACAGATTCGTGTTTATGAACTCTGTTTCCTGCGCCGTTTTATATATTATAAATATTAATATATATTATGATTTTAAAGACGACATGAATCTTTCAAAAAGTACAGTGTACCTCAGACTGTTTTATCTTTCGACTTCCCTCTTGTTTTTCGCCTATGAAATTTCAGTATTTTATGAGTCATCCCAACAAATGTCTAACGTACATAATATTTAATGCATCTGCCGGTAGGTTTTCCTATCTGATGTGTTCGACGATCAACGGACGCCTATATATATCAGAACTAGAAAAAAAATAGGCATATTTCTACCTACATAAGAATACCGGATGGTCCCAGCTACATTAAGACGCAACTCTCTTGTCATTGGTCCTTTTCCTTATTACAGTACCATTATTGTGTTCGTCAACTTGACTTCTGTTCGCGCGATTTGCTGTTTTTTCTGGTGGCAAGTTGAGTTTGAGTTTAGGTCCCTGAAAAAAGGCACCTCTGTCGCCCCTCTACCGGTATCTGGCTCTGTCCCGATCTCGTGGAATTCTCATTTTATTCCTGTGTAAAGGTTCCTGTTGTATTTGAGAAATCGCATCAACACTACTTTCTCTTCAATACAGCCCCCCTGTATCTTTGCTAAAAAAACAGCACTATTTCAATTATCCTCTACGTCAAGAAAAGAGAACCCAGAACCTATGGCAACATTCCTTAGGACTAATGATATAGATGGCGTCTATGCCTGGTTTAATGAAGCTCCATCTTTTACATGGGCTCATATGAAAGAAGAATATGAGGCCCTAACGCCCACGGAGCTTGTCGATGTTGAAGATGAACGATTCGGATTGTTAGATGAAATTGAAGAAACACCTGACCTCGTTTCAAGATCGTTAATTGCCATGGAGGAAGCCATTGAAAATATGAACGAGAAGGAAGAGTACGAGACGGCTCTTTTTATTTGTCCGGAGCACATTCATGACGAAAATTTCAGATTAGCATTTCTTCGCGCAGACAGGTTCAATGCAACAGCCGCCGCAAAACGAATGGTAACGTACTGGAAACGAAAGGTCGAATTGTTTGGTACTGAAATTGCCTTTAAGCCTGGATCCTCGATCTTCGACCTTTCTGAAGATGATATGCTTACATTTGCAAAGGGCGGGATACAAGCTTTACCCAACCGAGATGAATTCGGGCGTAAGATCGTGTATATGTTACATGCAAATTTTGGAAGAGATGTAGATAGTATGGTATGTAATCATTGAAGATGACTTTATTTTTGCTGAGATTTTGTTTTTCAGGTTCTGAACTCATAAACGTTCCGTGTTATTTGTTGATTTGCGGTTGTATTTATTGAAATCGGGCACATGAATTTCTGTATTAAACAGGTGCGGTATCATTGGGTCTTACATCATATGCTAATATTTGATTCGTTTGATAGTGAAATGACTCAAAATTATGGTACAACTCTCATTGTAGCTTCTGGCATCCCCCACAATAACGCTAAACTTTATCCTTTTGATTCTGTCGCGGACTGTGAAAGGTTTACCGCTAGCTGTACTAGTGATGCCACACTTGCCCTACCCATGAGGCCTGTAGGATGCCACATCTTTATCCCTCCTTTAAAATCCACGCTCTTTTTGCGTGTTGGAGAAAGATGTTTGGATGGTTTCGGCCACATCATTCGATTACGATTGAATTTCTATTTGATGTCCGATAACTTGGAATCCATCTATATGCGACTGTCTCGATATGGCATTAGTCCTGCTGATATTCCTGAATTTGCAGGAGGCTGGTTACAGTTTGATTACAAGAATTGGTTACTTCAAGAAGTGTTCAAATTAATGCTTTCTGAGGGAATTCAAATTGGAGATGAAGATAAATATCCTAATCTTGCAAGACTTCTTGAAGTCATCTCAAGTAATGAAGAAAGTAAACAATGGCGAAGTTGAAGCAAATATTCAGAATAAAATTTATAAATATGGAATTGTGGATGCAAATATTCATGATAGATAATGATAGGTGTAGCCTTGGACGTATTTTTGATATTCTAGACTGCTATAATTGTATTGTTTTTGGTCATACAATAGCTCATGCACGAAGAAAAAGCAACTGCCCTGCAGGGATCCGTTGTCGTGGAATCATCAATTACACATCAAATCATCAGGCGGCGACACTGCTCATAACCGTGAGGAGGACCGAAATATACCATTGTATTTGCCAGGTGTTAGTTTGTTGTTGCATTTTTTATCAAAAGCCATTGTGGCGTTGTACCTGTGTTTCTATCCTGCGTGTGCATCATAGATTTTGGAGGAAATGTTGTAACAAGAGTTAAAATGATGAGCTTTCACTGGCTGGACTTTTTCTTAGAAAGTTTTTTTAAAGGCGTCATCTGCATTTTTACCAGTTGCAGGACATCTTTTGTCTTTTCTGCTATGTAAAGTCAACCCCCAACTATGCGATTTTGAGTTTTAACATAATATCGCACCCATTTTTGAACCAACTTCGATTTTCATACGACAACCAACCATCCTAGGACTCCTTGACATATTTAGGTTTTTTTTTGTTGGATTTTTTCTTTCAACGGACTATTTTGGGGGGTCTTTTCCCGGTATTCTCATCGTGAAAATCAAAGTTGAAAGAATTTTTAACTAAACCCATCTGGGGAATGCAAAAATCAGAACAGACTAATTTACTTGGTACCAGGTACATTCGTTATAGACTGTCGATGCATCATCATCACAGTGCTATACAGTGTGGTTTGAAAATACTCTTGATAAACTGAATAAACATTAGGATATATTGACAAAATCTACCATTATGAAAGGAGCTTATCCTGTCCAAACCAAATCTGTTCAAGACATACCTAAGTGGGCATTCGAAAATGCAACGTTTACTTGGAAAAATCTCAAGGAGCAGAAAGAATCCTTGTCAGCAGAAGAGCAATTATTGATTGAAGATGAGCTATACGGACTTGTGGACGAAGTTGAAGAAACACCTGAATTGGTTACAAGGTCACTTTTAGGTTTGGATGCAGCAATTGACTTGATTGAAGAGAAGGAAGCCTATGAAACTGCCCTATTTATCGTTCCGGAGCATGTGCAAGATGAGAAATTTCGACTTGCTTTTTTACGAGCAGATCGTTTCAATGTTCGCGCTGCTGCTCGACGAATGGTAGATTATTGGGAGCGTAAGGTCGAATTATTCGGGACACATGTTGCCTTTAAGGCTGGTTCTTCTTTGCTTGACCTAACAGAGGAGGATGCGCAGAACTTAGTCAAGGGTGGTTTGCAACTATTACCTACACGAGATGAATTCGGACGTGCTATTTTTCATGTAAAAGCTGGGTCATTTGGTGACAATGTAGATAGTATGGTACGTTATTTCACTTCAAATTTTGGGAATGCATCCGCAGTCTCGTGGATAGGTTAGTTTGATCTCAACTAAATTGTATTCGTATTTTTGCTTTAAATATCAATCATATCTATAGTCAAGATGTTATTGGGTTGTACAGCACATGGCAATATTCGACTCATTGGAAGGTGTGGAAACTCAAAAAAATGGTTTGATACAACTTTGGTCCCCTGGTCAGCCTGATCATAAATTTCACCCGTTTGATACAATTCAGGACTTTGAACGATTTATAAGGTCTTGTTCACTATCAGGAAGAAGTCTCCCTACCCGGGAGTGTGCATTTCATGTTATGTTCAAAGCATCACGTTCTTGGGTCATCCTGCGGGTGTTGGAGCGATGTCTAGTTGCAATGAGACCGCGCAATCGTATGCGTATGGAACTTTATGTGGAAGGGTGCGACGAGGAAAATTATATAAAATTTTCCAATCATGGTTTACTTCCCCATGTCATGCCTAGGGAGACAGGTGGTTATCTGGAATTTGAGCACAAGGAATGGTTATATGAAAAGGTTATTTCACTCGTAGGTGAGGAAAAGATGGACGATGCACAAATAAAAAAGTATCCATGTCTTCCAACTTTTTTGAAACTTTTACGTGGGGAACATCTTTTTGCCAACAACGAGGGAAGGGGAAAGCCTCAATAAACAATAAATGTTGCGAGGTTTGCCGCATTTGAAGATAATTAATGGATCAAACATCAATAAGCTTTAACGTTGTGTAGTAAGGACTGGTTCTAAAAACGAGAGCTTCACTGTGATATGATAATAAGTTAGCATGTATATATTTTTATCAAAACCTAATCAATTTGAAGATGTATTTTGTTCAAGCGACTAACTAGACTAGAGAGGAACCTAAGAACCATCAGTGTAGTCCTACCGGTAGTGAATAATTCTTACTGTGCAAAGGTGGGAATGACACGAGTCCTAGATAGGGTCCCTGGGGAAAGTCCTTTAGCTACTCTGGAGGTCCTACAGGTACCGTACGAGTACAAAAGGACGTACGGTTGAGAAGACTCTAAATAATGCAAATGGAGAGGTTTCTCTGGAGTCTGCTTGTCTGAAAGCGTGCCATGGTACTGTAACTGTCCATGGGTAATTGCATGTGTATCGTACACGATTAGCGATAGTCTTTCATAGTGCTCCCGTTCTTCAACGTATGTCTAGCAATCATTTCACGAGGAGTGTGTACTCCCTTCTGGAGTATGTAGATTTCTACCTGGGGAGTGTACTGCTCCCTATCTGACAGTACATTTTCTACGAGGGAGTGACAAAGAAAATCCAGGAGCAATTTCCAGCTCCCAACGCAACCCAGCGGCAACAAAAGAAAGCAGAAGCCCTCATCGATCGATCGAACTACATTATTCATTGCGAAAGACGTATCTTGTTTGCTTGTTCGATCTCAAAAAGGTAAGAGCAACTACAAAGCAATGGTTTCGTTCTTTGATGTACGAAAGAAAGAAATGTGATCTTTGGGCTTTGGATATGTAGTTCTGTCATGCCACTTGCCATCGCGACGCACTCACCACCGTGATGCTTCTTTTTCGCGCTAAATTGCGCATACTTTTGAACAATTGAAATTGGCTCTCTAAAACACACTCCCCAATCGTGTATTTTCCTCGTGATTAACGCAGAAATTCAAAATTCAAGGATACACACGGTCAAAATTTTTTGAATTTCATCTTCACACAACATACCGATTTTACTATACATATAAAAAAAGAGTTGATTGCAAAATAATTGGAAACAATGGCCGATGCAGAAGCAACGACGGCCCCAGTGGAACCCCAGCTAACAGCTCCTCCCGTCCCTGTGGAACAGCAACCTGTACCAGGACCAGAAGTAAATGGAACGGTGGAGCAGCCAACTGTTGCTGAAGTAGCCACTGCTCCAGCAGAGCCGAAGCAAGAAATGCCGACGACTCAACCTGAAGCTGTCATCGCAGCCGAAACTGCTGCGAATCAATTTGCCGCAGCTGATAACCCTATTGTATCTCAATCAGGCGAGACAACTGAACAGCCAGTGCCAACAGAACAAATTGTAACCCAGCCAGTTTCGGCTGCCACTGAAACGGTAGTCGCCATGGATACGGCAGCTACAACCGCTGCGGAAGCTGCAGCTCCCATCTTAGCCAAGGGTGAAGTAGACGGACAGCAGGATTCTGCTGCAGTGGCAGCAGCTGTTGAAGCTGCGGCAACTGCTGAAATTGATGCTGCCGCCGTAGAACCAGCCGCGGTTGTTGCTGTCACGCCTACCACCACCGCTGCAGAACCATCGGTTGATGGCCTTAACACTATGACTGAACATTTGCTAAAAAAAGATGAAGCAGCACATGTACCACCCGTTACACCTCAAGAAGAAAATGAAGAACTCCGTCGCATGATTTCGGAACTTAAAGATCAACTTGCCAAGAGAGATGAAGAAATTGAAAAATTGAAATCGACTGGTCCAAAACGTAAAAAAGCACGCGTAGGACCTAAATTGAATCCAGATGGAACCCCTGTTGACCCTGGAACACCCTCCAAAAAAATGGAAGTACAAAAACAAAAACGTGATGAAGTATGGAAGGCCCGATACAATGAACTTGTGGCATATAAGTTACAAAATGGTGACACCAATGTCCCTACTAAGAATTACAAGCCAAATCCACAGCTTGCGCACTGGGTTCATACACAACGCACACGTCGTCGAGCATGGGATGCTGGTAAGGCTGGTGCCGGTGATTTAACACAAGAACGTATTGATGCGTTGGATTCCATCGGATTTCAATGGAATCCTGGTCGACGTGTTAATGATGATTTATGGGAACAACGATTCAACGAGCTCTGTGAATTTAAACGTGAAAATGGACATACCAATGTACCTGAGAAGTATGCACCTAACAAAAGTTTAGGGAAATGGGTATCAAACCAACGCCATCGACGTAAGTTGTTAGATGCTGGTAAGAAAGCCAAGGGCATGACTCGTGCCAGAGTTGAGAAGCTTGATGCTGTTGGATTTGAATGGACCAAGTAAGTATGCCTGTATATTGTTCTGCCCAAACAGCATTGCCTATCCTCTCCTAAGAGATTGAACCTTTTCTCTCGTGGTTGTTTTTATGTCTTTCACCGGTAGGAATTAGGGAAACTTTGTGATAGTAGTCTACTCCGTATCTTCATTTTGTACTGCAGTGGATCTGTGGATAAGATCCAATTGTTTCATATTTTAGTAGGCATTACATAACAATGCTTTTGTTATCTGGGGATGAACAGAACATTGGGTGGGTTTAAGGATTACGTGTAGTCATAAACAATAGTATATATAAATATGGACCTTTTCCGATCTTCTTGTTGTAAGCCACAGCATTTCTTGTTGGCACCCACATCTTGTTTTTCTTGAGAAACGTGGACATGAAAAAAAATCATAGACTTAAATTAAAATGTTATTCATAGTTGAAAATACCATCTCCTTCATCTGGCAAGCAACTATAACCATACATTTGGCGTTCATAGAACGATAGGTATTGCGGTTTGTTAGCGTCACCATTGTATTCAGCCTTTCGTCCAGCCAAGATCAATCTCCATTTTTTATCAGTTTCAAACAAATCTAATTTTGTTGTGTCAGGTATTGTCATGAAGGTAATAATGCACGCCCCGAAGGATGCATATCCACTAGCCAAAAACAAATCTTCCTCTCGGGCGTAAGCGAATGCTACAGATGCTATCAATGCACCGATTTTACCAGAAGCTGCAGCAATGCCATGACACATGGTTCTCATTTCTGTAGGAAAAATTTCAGCAGGTATTAAAAAAGTGGTTGCATTCGGACCACATTGACCGAAGAAGGATGATCCCAAGTAAAATATCATGAGCCACCCAGAAGACAAACTAGAATATAGGACACCGCACAATAGAAAGAGTATTCCTGTCATGAGAAATCCATATTGTTGTAGCTTTAAACGACCAACACTGGGATGATCAATAATTGCTGCCGCAGCAAAGTATCCCAGCAATGCAATAAATGCATTCAAAGCAGACGCAGCAGATAATTCTAGGAGTGTGGTATTATCACCGGTCAAGGCTAATAAGAAAGAACTTTGAAACAATTTATTCCCGTAAAAGGCAACATCCCACAACAACCATGCAGCAGATGATCCAAATAATCGATGTCCATAATGGTGCATAAGTAGTGTGATAGCTGCAATAGGCAGGAATTTGGAATATGCAGCAATAGCATAGAGGTGAGTAGGTAGGAGGCAGAAATGTATGAAAGAGTCCAATATGAAACAATAAAAACCTACCTGATGTTTGCAAATCTTCCTCCCCGGTAGTCGTGGTTACGAAGTTCCTAGGTGTAGGCCCAAATCCAGTACCATTTGATAAAGCTGAAACATCTGAATATGCCATATGAATCCTGGGCGTTCCATCTTCACTATCTTTTTCACTTGCAGTTTCTACAGTTTCAACAGTTTCTACTGTATCCACTGGGCGGCTTCCAGGTTTCTTTTTTTCCTTTGGCGCGAAATAACTGACTTGTCTGTTGATACATTGTCGACGAATTTTATCTTGCACCCAAACTTCACTTTCGGTTAAGTACTGAAGTCGACTCACGAGAACGTATGATAGAATAGCCGCACCAATTGCATAAGATATTCTCCATACGTCCAATAACTGTATCGCTGAGTAATTGTATTCTTCTTCGCCGTCATTGTTTTTGTTGCCTTTTTTACCAGATAGACGAGTTAGCCAAAGAAGACTTGTTATAACAAGAGTGTTTACAAAGATTCCTAATCCTTGCATAGTGAATACCAAAAGAACCCGTCTACCTGAACTAAGTCCACTTTCTTCTTTTTCCTTTTTCTTATGCTCTTGTCTGCTATCGTTTTCGTTGTCACTAGTACTCTCGCTTATTGTAGGGATGCCTTGTAGTTCTTGAATTTCCTTTTCAAGTCGTTTTTGTTGTTCAGCCTTTCGTCTACGATCAAAATCCACCATAGACTTTTCACTAGCTGATGATGCTGATAAGGGATACTCTCCGCCAACACCGACTCCAAATATAAATAGCAATACTGACATAGACTGAAAGAGCAATTCTGCATTAGAGGCCAAGAATAAAGATGACCATAACATTCCCAAGGCACTAAATGCCATCAAACTTGCTGTTGTGAGACTACCCGCGCGTCTGCCAATAATATTTGCCAAGGAACCAATTAAGATCATACCAAAAATTACACCCAAAACTACATTAGTTGTTAACGAGCGGGTTAATTCAGATGAACATGTTGTTCCAGCAAAGCATTGAGGATAAAGTGATTCCCAAAGTGGTTTCAATATTCCGATGGAAAAGAGTAAATACGATTCACCAAAAAGTCCCATTCCAGGCCATGCACATTCATTTAACCATTGTTGGAATGAAATTTTGTTTGATGTGTTTATCAACGGAGTAAGGAACAATTCTGATGACGAAGAGTTCTCGTTATGAAGCGAGCGGCTGTCCTTTTCAATGAGTGTTTCTGACCGATTATCGACTGCATCTGTTTCGTGTTTTTCTAAATCTAAAGCTTTCATTGCATACAAAATAATGTGAATCTGCTGCTGCGACGTCTCTGTGGCTAAGAAGACTTTTGGGTGTTATGAGGTTGATAATAATGTGAATGGTGTGCTTAGCGGCTCGGCCATGAGTCTTATGGAGTTCACAAAGAGATGACGACAATGATGTGATCTCTAGACCACAGTATTTTTACTCATTGATTGATAAACACTGTGACAAAAGTTCTCATTTTCACAGAAGTGTTTCTTGTAGTTAATTCGAATTTCAATTGCCTGCTTGCTGTTTTTTCATTTATAAGCACAAGCCAGATTTATTGTACTTATATTCAATACTGTAAAACAATTCTTCCAATGACTACTTATTTGCGACAGATTTTATTGCGGAATAAGCAACGAGACCTCTAGATATGCATGACAGATGCATTTAAGAAATTGGCGAAAAACATCCGTTGAAATCGTACTGAAAAGTGTATATTGTTCTGATTTACAATCCAGTCCTAGTAATTTCATAAATGTATTCGTATTATATATATAAAAAATCATATTTATTTTTTAGTATCCATGATTGATTCTAACCAATGACAGAGGCAGGGTACGTCTACGAAAGACGGAGATGGGAAAACTGCGCTACGTGCTCTCAGACAAGATAACACAAAGACCCGAAATCTTTCTCCGAGAAAAAAATGAGAACCCCTCGACCATTATTTGAAGAACAAACGACGATTTGCGATCTTTCTCGAACAGTCATCATAACATAATATATACTGGAAAGAACAAACGCGTGTATTCCTTTCAGTTGACACTCCCCGACTTCGCAGAACACCAGTGATATCCTCTGTGTTCGATCGAATTATAAAAAAAGACACAATTGATTTCTTCTTCTTTGCGAATCGCCCAACGAATAACCCAGCTAGAATGAAATTTTCACTCCTTTCACTCTTTTTTGTTTCTACTACAACACTAAGGTCGATTGAGGCCTTTGGTACAACCGCGCACCCATCCTTGATCAAAATCCATTCGAGATCTGCTTTGAAAGCTGTTAGTTCCGAAGACGAACACAAACTTCTACTTGAGAAATTGTCACAAGACTGGACGAAACTTGAAGATGATCTTAAAAAGGTAGAATACGACAAAGATGAGGTACGATTCCTCTTCAGACTTCTCATAGCGTCTTCAGTGCAAATATGGTTTCAGCACTCCCTTACTCTTCCGTCTTGGGCTCACTTTCTTTTCTTTCTATTCACTCATATTGAAACTCTATCTCAACATAGATGGCTGCCGCAAATGTAGCTGAAGCTATGCTTGAAAAAGCGCTTGAAATGACAGCTACCTCGCGCTATCTTGAATTTGATCATGAAGTTGATGCGGAATGGAAATTAAAGCAAGCCTTAGCAGAAGAAAAGGAAGCTGAAGCTTCTCTCAAATTAGAGCACGACAATGCTGTTGTTGCCAAGACTGAAACTGACATGTTGGAAACTTATGACAATGACTATGAAGATAAGGAACGTCTTCGTGATTTGTCACACATGCATGCTGCAGGTCAAGTTGAACATGACTTGGAAGATGTTCTACATCGTGCACAAAAGGCAGCTGCCATGGCCAGGAAAGAATTTAATGATGCAGAAGATAACTTGGAACAACTTGCACAGAATGAGCAAGAACTCAAGGAATCACTTGGTGAGCTTCGTTCCTTAAAGAAGACCATGGCTGTAGCTAGCTGGAAGAAAGATACAGACCCCAATGATGAAGATTTCCAGAGACTTTACTGGAATAGTAGTATTTAAATATAAGGAAGCTTTGTGAAGGGGGGACACATGGTGTATAAGATTAGTCCATGTTCCCTTGCTTCCATCCCCGAAACAAGAGTGCAATGATTGATGATTCAAAATTTTGCGCTAGCTACAATACGATAACGGCTACAACCACACAATGCCACTGACAGATGAACCATTAATCAAGATAGACGAAAATATACAAAGGCACTCTACACTGCATCTTTTTATAATGACAAAGATTTGTTTGGTCAAGATAATAACTTAAAACTCTAGATAATATCTAATACAATATCCAATACCGGCACTCTACTCTAGAACTAGTCCTTGAGTCTCTTCTAATGTTTTCAAAAGGTGATGAAACGGCGTTCACTCATCAGACTTTCCAATTGTGTGTACGTTCCCCATAGCACCTAGGGTTGATTCTCGTCAAACAAGGAACATAGGCACTGCTACACTGTTAATTGTTCTTTTTCCCCACCTTTATGGGTGCATGGCATCTTTCTTTGAAAGGAAATTCACGTTTCTTTCTTATTGACTTCACCACCGTGAATGGTATAGGTACCATATTCTTTCGATGGATCAAATGTTTCCCAACGACTAGCTGGGAAAATATGTTTATTACGATCATACCATCGTCGTTCCACAACTTTACCAGGATGACTTTCATCTTTTTCAATGCGGGTATCAATCGTGCCTACGCGTATATCATCATGTACATCAAAATGAAAGAGTGGCCCTGATTTGCCTCGAGCGCGTGTAGCAATTAAATCATAAAATGTCAAATCCTGAGGAATAATTAAATCTTCCTTGACATACAATAAGGCATCGGAGGATACATTTTGCATTTCACGAAATTCTTTTCCTAATTGGGATCGTACTAACTCTAGAAAATCACCAATCGTGTCACCCTTTTTAATAACAACATTACGTCGATGGCCAGATCCATCCCAATACTATTATTATGCGTGAAATTTTTGAAAAAGAGAAGGACAAAACATGTAAGCAAAGAAACATAAACCCTACGTGCATGAAAGAATTGTGAAAACAGAGGTGCAACCATGATCACGACAAGGACATGACACTTCCAAATGCGACTACAGCCTGTATGCATTCACCAATGATGACTCGAAGATGTCCACCAAATCCAACAGTGGTATAGATAGATATATCACACTTACCGAATATACAATTTCAAGTTTTTCATTTTTAGCTTGCTGTTGTTGTTGTTCCCATTCTTTTTCTAGTCGTTTTCGTTCTTCTTGCAAACGTTCATCACGTTGGCGATCGGGTAAAAAGGATGTATCAACTTCTGGATTTTTTGTTGTTGCTACAAGACTTTTGTCATTATCATTATTGCTTGAGCCATTCTGCTGGTCTTCTTCTATCAAAGCTTCGTCTTCTTCGTTGGCAAAACTCAAGGTTGATATAATTTTCTTTTTCTTTTTTAAAGCTTTTTTTCGTGCCTTCCGTTCTGCCTTTTTCCGCTTTGCTATTTCTTCTTCGGATTCTTTTATTGCTGTAGTTGTTCCATCCTCATCTTCCTCTTCATTACCAGTAGTAGATGATAGCGGTCCATTTCCTTTTTTCTTTTGTTGGGATTCTTGTGTTAACTTTTTAAATTCTTGTGCCGTAACTAATCCCACAGTTTTTTCCTTGAATGTTTTTTCAGCCTGTGTCAAGGAGGTGTCCATGGAAAATTTCGTATCCATCGATTGGGCCGATCGTTCAGCATCTAAAGCTATTTTCTGTTTTCGTTTTTCGAATTCTTCTTGTTCACGTTGTCGTTTCTTGGATAACTGAGCCGCCCGTGCACCTGCCACATTACCCTCAATGGTATGAATACCCGATTCGGGACGATGAAAACTTGCTGAAAAATCACCCATCTTTAAATAGTTCTGATTGACCAAACGTTATAGTTCTTTTCTATTTACTATTAGTTTGGGACCAATCTCTAAGAGACTGTTGTCTTTTTTTTACTTCTGGGTACGTCGTTTTCGCTTGGACAGAGACTTTGTCTTTGACAGAGACGACCAATAATGTGCGATGATGATGATGATGTCAAGATGTTGAGACGATGATGATCTTGTGTAACACTTCTTTGAATGACGGAAGTTGATGGAACGATGAGTGTTCTTGTTTATCATGTTTCCATATTTCTTTCATGTGTGTTGGAAAAATATAGGGTCGGTTCTTCGAACCTTGTGGTCTGGGGCTTATCGGGGGCTCTCGCACGGCATTAGCGCATCGAAAAAGTCATAGCAAAGTCATCGATAGAGATATTTTCAAGTCATTACAGTATTATTATTACCTCTCTATTATTATTATCTTTGATTGTGTTGTCATCGATTCTTAGCAGTCGATATAATAATATATTATGTTGTGCTGTTGACAGAAGCAACTCGACCAGCACCCAACAACCCGGCAATATCCTCGCTCTATTTTAAAACGACAATCAGGAAACACTACACCTATTAAAACAACGAGATCAGACAATCAAAAAAAGAACAAAGCTTTGCTTACAGATAAATCCACTTGGAATCATCGAGAAAGACAATTTAGTAGACGAAAAGTACCATTCAAGTACATCATTATGAGTGCATCGATTACATTGTATAGCGTCATGGCCATGTTATTGGTTATGATTGGAATTGTTCAATTTCAACATAATGCTAATAGTCAATCGTCATTATCATTTGTACCATCCTTATCGGAACCCTACAGTTATCAAGCAAGCAAGATGAATAGAAGCAAAAAATCAACACCCTTACCTTTGAATCTTGTACAACAAATTCAACAAGAACAACAATCATTTTTCGTATCCAACAAAAGAAGTTCCAATAACAATAACAAGGACAATAATGAACTATTTGGACAATACGATCCTACAAGACCCAAATTAGAATTTGTTCATATTACTAAAAATGGTGGTACTGCAATTGAACGTGCTGCGGGGAATGTGGGGGTGACATGGGGTGTCTGTCATTTTGAAGCTGACAAGTATTTGGATATATGCAGTACAAATACAAATACAAATTCACAACAACAACTATATCCAGTACCTGCGGATCGATGGGAAAATCCGAAACAACGAAAATATCCATCACCCAACTTTTATTCCGGTGAACCATGGCATTGTCCACCTCAATGGTTTGTACCCAATCCCTACCAGGGTACAGCACAATTTGTGGTGATTCGTAATCCATATGATCGTGTCATTTCGGAATACCATTGTCCTGCATGGGGACGTGATGCTGCATCCCTCAAGGATACACAACACTTCAATACATGGATTCAATACAAATTAGAAGATCAAACCTATCACGGACATATGATACCTCAATGGATGTATGTATATGATATGTCTCAACGTCGAATTATGCAACATGTCTTACAATATGAATACATACAAGAAGACTTCCCCCAATTAATGAAATTATATAAGTTAGAACATGTAGTGTTACCCAACAAGCAAGACAGATTGCATGTATCCACAACACAACAACAACAACAGGGACAATCAAAAAAGGAAGATGAATCAGCTGTCACAAGTAGAATAACAACAACAGATACTGCCCAAAGAGGAACACGAATGACAATAGCGGATATGACAGTCGAAACTGTACAAATGATTAATGCATATTACAAAAAAGACTTTGAATTATTTGGATATCGAATGATTCAAGTATAATAATTTAAAATGGATATAGAATGAATTAATGAACACTACCTAGAGTAGAGTAGAAACGTTATCGTGGCATATGAAAGAACGGTAGGCTTTATATCAAGTTTGACTATCCTCATCATGTCTATTTATTATATTCGCCATTGCCGCTCTTATCAGGATTATTCTTTATAGCATACGTATATCCTGACACAAACCATGCATATGCACCTGTTGATCATGTTTTCTCGGTTGTATTTCTTTAATAATCATATAAATACTCTTCAACAGCATACATCATCATCATACTATTCAAGTCTGTCATTCTTGAAATAGAATCATGTAGTGAATATTGTGGGTGGTGATGTTGATGTTGATGATGTATATATTTCTTATTGATTTGGCGTTTGTTATAGTCATCGGTTATTGGAGGATATACCGTAAATAATTCATGAATAGTACTATCAATACTTTCATCATCTTCATGGTGGTTGTTGTTATTACCAATAGAAGTAGTAGTATAATTGAGTACACGATATGCATAGTTGCATTGTAATGAAGCATGGTATGTCCCATCAATACAACTTGGCTTGTAAATCAAAAACAAGGGTTGTAGCAAGGCTTCATTTTGTTCTCCTTGTACAGGAGGATTAGCTGCTCTCCTTGTTACTGGTGTTGTTGCTGTTATGGACGACAAGGCACTATTGTCCACCGCGTTAGCTTGATTTGTATCTACTACCACATCACTTTCTACTGCAGCACCTGTTGGTGACGATGATGAGTCAGAGGAGGAGGACGTTGATGAGGATGTAAAGGAAGAAGATATTGAAGATGTTTGGTGATTCAATCGCTGTACTGCTCTTGTACGTTTTGAGGGAAGTTTGTATTGTTGATGATTTGAATATAACCAAAAAATACGTTCACAGGCAAGATCCATAATTTCACTAAGTTTGATGATTGGCTGTGATGAGGAGGTCTGTGATGGTTGAGATTGTTTAGTTGTTCCTGATGGTGTACTAAAATGTTGCTGTTGTTGTTGTCGTCGTTGTCGTTGTCGTTTACCAGTTATCCATTGTTTGGATGTCATTTGTAATCGTGCCAACTCGGGTAATGTTAAAAAACATAAGATTTCAATAATGAGATCAGAGGGTAATTGTTTGAATAGAAGTGGAAATGGTAGACCTACTTTGACTTGTTGTGTTGTGTAGGATGGGATATCTTTTGCGATTTGTTCTTGATCATCATCTTGTTGACTTTTCATCGTTGTCGCTGTTGTTGTTGTTGTTGCTGTAGTTGTTGTTGTTGTTGTTGTATGTGTCGATTTTTTGCGTATGGATGTCTGCATTGTGATGGATATATATTACAATGTACTTACTCAGTTGTCCATAAGAGGATGGTTCATTGTTATTCAGTGATCGATTATAGTATACGTACGATTCTTTCTTTCTTTGATGGCATTCGTGTTTGGGTAGTTGTTCTCTCTAAAATAAGTTATTGCATTTTGTAGCAGGGTTTCAGCAAGTTATTGCCATGAGCACCTGTTTCATGAAGAGTCTTTTATTACAGTGTACGCCTAATATAGTATGAGTGTGTCTTGTAGTGTTCGCGTTCGTGTCATAGTGAGAGTTGGAGAAGTGTTTTGTTATATACTATTGTGATAGTATCTCCATGATGTGTGTCATATTCTGGTGTGTGTCAATGAAGAAATTCAATCGTGCATTGGATGTTTTACTGGATGATGGGTAGAAGAACGGACGGACCGCATATGACAAATCCCTGGGGTTGGTTTCGTTGTGTCATGGCGGAAAACCCTCTTGTCACTTTTTTGGAGTGAAAGAGATCCGTAGACCATTGTAACTTGAGCTATAATATTATTTATTCATTATCCTTTGATAAATGAATGTGATTCAACAATATATATATATATATCCTGTATTTGTTTTCTTTGTACGAGTGCACACATGTGCTTCTATGGACCAGATTTGAAAAAAAAAGGACATTGTACGAAAAAGCCAAAAAAAAAACAAATTCCCCCCAAACAATTTTGAGTTTATATTTGTCTGCGTTTGGCAAGATCCAAAATTTTAGAAACTAAATACTTTGAATGTAGTTATGGTGTTACTCGGGGAGTACGAATTGGAATACAAGTAACTACTAGTCGAAAGGTCATTTCGAGAATTCTCATGTGTATATAGTGAACTAAAGGTAAGACTACATCATTAAAAGTGCCCTTGTGCTCACTACTTTTTAAAGACTAGACGATTTAATGAGTTTTCATTATTTCACCCTTTCGATAATTCTGTACAGAACCTAGAGATAAAACGGTATAACAGCATCAGACGTCATGGTCATTACGTCAAGGTTTGGAAAAAGAGTACAGTATTATAATGAGCTTGTTAATCTTCTATATTCATGGGAGAGGGGGCCCAAATTTCTTCCTTTCAATTGCAATATCTATAGATAGACAAAAAGGTATTAACGAGTTACAAAATAAAAACACAACACTCCAAGAAAAACAACCTTTTTGTTTCTTTTTACTAAAATAGATTTCTTTTTACTTTTTTTCATTTTGATTTTGATTGTCCTAAAACTTTCAATATCCTATCCTAACCCTCCACCCCATGTCCTGAATTATCATTATAAATCATGACCCTATGCCTCCCTGTTGTATAGTTCAACGTAATTCCATACAGGATCTTGTACAAAACAAACCAACCAACAAGCAAACATATACACACTCCTTTTTTGGAATGGATCCACTCATCTCACATTCTACATTCTACTACAATGATTTCTTTTACTTTTTTTTCTTTTCAAAATCATGTTTTGTGTGTGTGTATTTATCCCATGGCCTTGAGTTGTTGAACTGTTCGGTTCAAACGATGTTGCATACCATTGCATAAATCAAAGTTTTGTTTGCCAACCTTGTGGAATGGCATGCTCAAGACTGTCTTGACATCTTGCAGGGCAAATCTATAACGTTCGACACCTTCAAAGGCTTGAGCACGTCGGATCAAGGCTTTGATATTTTCGGGTTCGACTTCCAAGACGGCTGTACAATCGGAAATGGTTCCATCAAAGTTCGAAATTTGTTTGTAACAGGCAGCGCGATTGCTGTAGGCCTTGAGTGCAAGAGGTGTACCCGTCTTGCCTTCATTTTGAAGTGTTTCAATGCATTTTGAGTAATGGTCAATGGCACCTTCAAAGTTTGCATTTTTGTAGGCTTCGTCACCGCGTTCTTTATGCAATTCTGTGGATGACAAGGATGCCTTACGACGTGCCTCCAAGGCTTCAAATTTGGGTTTGACTTTACTCATCATGGTTTCAATGTCAGGATTGCCTGCATCCAAACGAGAGGCTAATTCTAATTGTTTCATGGCATTGGGGATATCGCCGTTCGTCATGAATTCATTGGCCTTGGCGCAGTAGGCAGCGACCTGTTCACCGCGTTGCAATTCAATCAATTCCTTTTTCATTTTTTTCAAATCGGGATTGTTCGATTGAACGCCCAATCCGGATTCCAATGTCTTGATGCAACCCGCCAAGTCATTCAATGCCTTTTGCGCGGTAGCCAAACGAAAGTATCCCTTGACGAAGGAACGGTCTGCCTTGATGCATTCACGTGCGGCATTGGCCATTTCTTCGTATTGCTTTAATTTTTCATGACAGGCAGCCATGTTACTCCAGTACGCAGGCACAGACGAATCAATCGCTGTGGCTTCCTTGTACTTTCCAATAGCAGCCTCATATTGACCACCTTTGAAAAATTGATTCCCTTGTGCTTTTAATGATTCGGCTGCGGCGTTTGGCATTGTTGAAACTCTCTTGTGTATGATTTATGTGTTGGTTGGTTGGTTACTTTATTAGCAGTAGTAAAGCAACCTATACTGATGTAAGCAATGCTCAAAGTTACAGGTCTGGACGCAGAAACTCGAAAGAAATCTAACAATCTTTCTTACTTTCGTGTTTCGCCCTTTCTTTTTTTCTCTCTCGGGAGAATAACGCGGCAAGCATGACCACATACACGTACACTACGGTAGTACCAGGTAGTACCTGGTACCTGGTAAGAGGCGCTCTCACTACTTCTACTCACTCCAGTATCCGCCTGGCCTGGCCTTGCCTTGCCTTTATTTTCCGAACACGTTCGAAACTCTTCGAGACCGCCTCTCCCAAAGGAGAAAAACCGCAGAAACACATATCATATCATATAATCCAATGCCTTGTCAGTAGATTATATACTAGTTTCTACATACCAAAGATGTCTTTGCATTCCTCGCCACACACACCTTTTTTCTCCATCCACATCCACGGCTCCGTCTGTCCATCGATTTTGGAGATAGTCCAGGGTCTGTCTGTTGTCGAATAAAGCAATATGACAAGAGGACGTAGGTTTCCCTCCAGACGACGTGGCGCATGTGCGACCGAGTGTATCATTAGTCTACTATAATAATATATTACAGTATTTAATTATATTACCTGTACTGTATCATATTTTTAGGTATGTAGGATGTCAATCCATTCCTACGTCATGCCCAACTAATGTGGTCCGTCCGTGTCTTCCTCTTCACACAAACAAAATAATAATGATATGGGTTTGGGCAACTGCAGGACTGACACTTGATACGGATGCGTCTCGTCCCCCTGTGGTCACGCCAACGGACCCTCCCCCTCCCACTACGGAGCCAGGGGTCCCTGCGGATGGCCCAACGGAGAGCCAGGCTGAATCTGCGACACCAACGGTCGCAGAGAATCCTGATCTCCCAGGCTACATTCCGACCGACACGGACAAAATGATCCAAGACGTCTATGAGTGCAATGTAATCCTACCTGGGTAATGTAGAAGAAAGGAAGAAAAAAAACACTTGGAAACAGAGACGTACTTGTCTATTCCCAAAAGATGTCGCCTCTTCATGCCATCTCACAGGACGGCACCAACCATAACGATAACATGATGCAATTGACATCCATAACCATCTCCAAACTCTACCTTCTGCATTACCTGCTATAATCTCTGCATTATTCCCATCTCCAAATTCTCTTCACCTCATCTCAGAAGAGTTGACCCAATATTTCACCCCAGTGGTGTCTTTTCTTGTTGTCCTTTGCGGACTAACCTATGCCTCTGTTTCTTCTATTGTCACTGATAAGCCCCTATTGTCAGCAGTATTTGGTGTATGGAAAAGGTATTTTATGGAGCCAGGTAGATGTCCTGGATGGCCCTACAGTACAACCAATTGCCAGACATGGTATGTCAAGATCCTTTGACAGGACTGTTTTATGCAGCATATGGTATCAGTGACATTCTGGTAGCAGTAGTCTTCTTCTACAGTGCCACCATTTTTTATCAACCACAGCCAAAGAAGAAGGTAAATGTTTGAAAGACCAGAGATATTTTGCCAAGGTGACAACAAATATGCCACTGAACATGAATATTGAAGTTTTCTCTCATTGTGTCTTCTTGCCCAAGTTGTTTTGTGTGTGCCTTTTTCTTGCTCCAAGGCTACCAAACTCTCAGACTGTGAGATTGTCCAATTCTTCTCTTCAGCTTACTTTTTTTTTGTATTGAATTCAGATTGCTACTGTACTGCATATTCTATATAAATTTAGTTTTGAATTTTACACAGATGCTAGTCTAGACACCTCCCAAACAAAAGAAAAACAGATAGCACTGGGCTACAATTCAAATAATAAATGTATATCAGGCAAAGTCATGAACATTGATTGGACAGACCCAATAAAACAACAAAACATTGTTTACTTTTTTTTGCTTATTGTAACCCTGAGGTTGTTGTGTTTGATGTTTTTGATGCTGTTCTTCTTGGAACAAACAGTACAGATTTTCCATTCATACATATAAACGTAACAAACAATAAGGAAACATCTGGATAATTGTCATTGCAACTACTACTTCTAATATTAAAATGTTGTCTTCTTAAATGATTGAAGTGTACAGTAGCAATCTTTTTTTATATTGTTATTTTGTTGCCACCTCAGCTCCTTACTAGAGAATTAGAATAACATGAAGTCATCTCTGCATGTCCAAGAGAACTACCCGGGTTGTTTATCTTAAGCTTCTGCTTCCTCATGGGGTAAAAAGCCGATAGTGGAAAGATGTCAAGCAGGAAGGAAAAGGTTGGAATTGGAATCATGAACCATATTGCAAAGAAAGAAGAAGACATCAAGTCAGAACAACAAAATTAAGAAGCATATTGCAAAATAATGCTAAACAGCAATCAACAGTATGCTACTTTCTGTACACAAGGGCATTCGATTCTCATTAGTAGTAACAAGGACAAATGGGAGTCTTGATACCTCATGATACGTGGTTCCAAGTGTGGTTGTAGGAACTACAGTGGTGTACTGCAAATGTAATTGATCTCCTTGAACCCAAACACTCAAGTCACCTAACAACCAGGACTAATGGGAGTCATATTATTACAGCATGATACGCATTTGCAAGTGTGTGGGGTTGTGGTAAACTTTTGGATTTCAAAACAGATTTTTTATGACTTTTTTAAGAATATGTAGGATTTGTATATGCATTGAAAAATCCATGTAATCCGTCAGTACAACATGGTACAGTACTAATCAAATGTCTATATTATACAGTGTATAGTGGTAAATAATGGATTTTCAGAACTTTCATAGTATTTAGACAAATCATACCATCGTAGAAAATATTCCAATATTCCTGTAAAATTTGGGAATCATGAGAAATAGCAAACTTTTTGATCTCTAAATGGATTAAAACACATGCAGGGATTTCTAGAAATCTGAACACCAGGATCCACTGATCTACTGTACCGGTAGGGATTGGAATAAGGTAAAAGCATTTATATTTTATGATACTTTACTTAGCAGTTTTGAAAATTGTAATATCAATAAAACTCATCACAAAACAGAGGCATGCGGCAATTCCTAGTATTGAAAATTGTCATGAATATTTAACAAGTACATGATATCTGTACTTTACCAAAGCTCCACACATTTGAGAGAAGCGTATTGCAAAATAAGGATAAACATCAATCAACAATATGCTGAAACAGGTAGAGTTGAATTGTATAGTTGTGTACCGATGTTGGTGCTTACGAATCTACAATCAACTTACCTGCTACACTTAGGGTGTTTTTACAATTAAAACATTGGGAATAATGAGATTAGCCAAAATATGAGATATACCGGGGTGGGAGGGAGATACCCGTTGTCTCCCACTAAATCAAAAGACAGACAAGTGGGAGAAGCAGAAGTACCAAATGGTATTTTTATTTTGTACCAGTACTCCGTAGATTTTCCTTAGCTCCTACCAACCTACTCCCACAGATTTGAGTGGGAGATCCTGAAAATAAGCTCATAACCAGTGGGAGATTTGATATTACTGTAGTGTAGCAGCCAAAGATTTATTTTTTGTTTTCTACAAATTCCTTGATAAGAAGGCGACAGAGACAATATGTAGGAAGGAAAAAAACAAAACAACCAGGACAGATCGGAGACACAATATCACATAATACCCGGGTTGCAAGTTGGGTTGTAGGTAATACCGTGGTACTAAA
>WKLE02005963.1:0-18413 GCA_014885115.2 Asterionellopsis glacialis | reverse complement strand
TTTTTTCGGCTTTTTTTTTCGGAAAACAAAACTGAAATTGCACTCATAACCAATTCTTTTTTGTTTTTGTTGCGCGGTAAGGGGGCTTTTTTGGACGACAAAAAAACAAAAAAGCTGTCTGTGCTCGGTTTTGTTAAAGCGTGAATTCATAAGCATTGTCACAGATGCATGTAGCTGTGTCATTTTGATACTTCATATTATAAGTTATACATATATATATATCTTTTTGGTTCATGGAGTAAGATCACTCAATCGAATTGTTTGTGTACAGCGAGATGTTTTAGTTCTAATTCTCCAAAAATCATCAAAATTAGCCTCGCCAAGATAGTTTGTCTCAGGTTCGATATCAGTGCACTTGGAGTCAGGTTCGTTAGACCATGTTGTTACTTTGTTCTTGTTGTCTGCACCATAGAAGTAAGTTGTGATGACTGGATCATTCAATGTTGTATCAATCTCGACTATGGACCATGTGCGCAACCATTGATCCCTTGCAATACCAGAAGAAGTTATCTGGGTTACATTGTAAGGCCAGAACTGATGTTCTATTGTCATAAATTCATTCTTGTGAGTGTCACCCGATTGGAAGACAATACCCGAGATGCTATTTTGGGTTACAAATTTTCCTATCTCTACAAGGTCATTCATAGCAGTAATTGTATAACCTGAGATGATAACTTTGAATGGAGCAGTAGATTTCAACAATTCGTTATAGAGCCATTCCTTCTGGGCATCACCAAACTGGCTTTGTTTGTTCTTTTTACGGTACCACCTACAATCCAGCGCAAAGAATTGAACATCACCCCAAAAGTACGTGTAGAACATCCCGTGAATATCTTCAAGTCCATAGGACGGATTTGCCCAAAGAGCTTTCATTCCGGCTAATGCATTTTCTTTTCCAGGCTGGTCTTCGAAAGCATCGTTCTTACCATATTCATGGTCATCCCAAACCATGTATATAGGTACCGACCTGATGAACTTAGCGAAGTGCACTTCTCGTCGTTGATGGAAGTTACGAAACAAGACGCGGTCATAACGAACAGTTCCAAAGCCGTTTGGGCCATCGTCATCCCAGTCATCGTGAGTCATGTAAATTGTATCGCCATTGAAAAAAGCAAAGTCAGGTTTTTTATCAAGAACGGCATCCCAAACAGGTTGTTCTTCAAAGCCCAGTGGTCCTTTTCTAGGATTCATGCAAGAAGTAAGCAGGTAGCTAAACTTGAGACTAACGTTTGGCTTTGGTGCAGTTTTGAACTCTCCATCGGTGAAAAACACACCATCTACATGAATTTCAAAGGTGTATCTTGTTGAATCTTCCAGTCCAGTAATTTCTATAAGAGAAGAAAAACTATGCTGCCTTCGTTGGGGCATATCAATAGTTGTGGAATCGTTGCTGCCTTCACGCTGGTACGTGAGCTCGATAGTCCTGCCCTCTTCTGCAAGAGCCCAGATCTGTACCGAGTCCTCAGTTGTGTGACCAACCAGAGGTCCAGAGATGAGAATCGTCGACCACGTTCTTTCTTCGAAATCGTTCCCACGAACAGTCTCCAAACCAGTAACATCTTCACTAACAACTAAACGGTAGTTTCGGAAACTTTCGTCACCTAGTGCATTATTGCTTTGCCATAAAAGCTTCCATTCGTTCCGATTAGACTGTGGAGTTCCTGTCCTAGTCACCAAATCTCCATTTGGCTGCAGCCACGTAAAATATTGACCTGATTCCTCATTAACTCCACTTTCCCAAATGGGATTGTTTTCTTTACCTTCTTCGAAAAAAATGAGATTTCCACTATCTTCCTGTAATAGGCGCACATTAAGCTTCGGGAGATAAACACTCTGTCCCTGCTGCAGGACTTGGTCCTTCACAAGTAGTACTCTGGAAGAGAAAGTAGTTGGAGGGATAACATAGCTTTCTGTCGGACTGTATGTATGGCCAGGAGGTAGAGGCGAAGGAGCTACCGTGGGTACAATCGCAACTGTTGGATACATGGGGGTATGTTCGTACCCAATACCGGCATCTCTGATATCCCAAATAGAAGTGTCAGTTCCAGCATTAAAAATCATCATTCCATCTAGAGAGGGAGTAAGACCAAGCGTATAGGATCCGCTGCCTCGTGGAGTATCTGATTTCCAAACTAGCTTTCCTCGCTTTTCAGGAGTACCTTGCCAAATCAAAAAGTCCCCATTGCCTTGCATTATAGCATAATACTTGCCGTTGGATCCAGGCATACCGAGTTCCCACATCATGTGGATTTCAGCTTCTTCATCCACGTCTTCATTTTCGGCAAATTGCTGATAGAGGATGAGATTTCCGTTTTTCTTCAGTTCAAGGTATGTATGGTATTCAGGAAGATATATTGCTTGTCCTGACAATAGAACCTGACCAGTCACAAGAAAGTGAGTTGTTCCGTATGGTTGTTTGATTATATCAAGGACTTCAACGGTTGGTGCTACGGTAGGAAATAATGCTCCATCTCCGTAACTTTTACCTGCCTCTGTGGTGTCCCAAATAATTTCACCCGTGTCGTCGTTTGTGATCACCATACCACTTCCACTGAGTCCGAGATTAAAATTACCTGAGTAGCCTTGACCTGTTCCGCTTTTCCAAAATAATTCTCCTTGAACTTCAGGAGTTCCTTTCCGGATGAGAAAGTCACCGTTGCCTTGCATAATTGCAAAATAATCCATAATTTCTCCGCTCATTCCAAGTTCCCAAATAAGTTCTATTTCAGGGTCATCCCTGCTAAAGGCACGAACGAGAGGTGTGTCATTATCATCATGCGGAGTAGCGCTTCTATAGAGGACAAGATTTCCATCATTCAGTAATTCAAGGAAAACATCAAAAGATGGAAGGTATGCTGCGTGGCCAGAACGAAGTGTTTTATGAGTAAGCAGAAGAAATTTCGATCCAACAGGGTGCACAAGTGTAGGGATCGTTGGAGCTGAAGTCACAGGTGCCGCAGAAGGCTCGGGAGTGACAGGAGCAGGAGTAGTAGGTGCATCGGTCACCGGAGCAAGAGTAGTAGGTGCATCGGTCACAGGAGCAAGAGTAGTAGGTGCATCGGTCACAGGAGCAAGAGTAACAGGTGCATCGGTCACAGGAGCAGGAGTAAAAGGCGCATCGGTCACAGGAGCATTAGTGACAGGTGCACTCGTGGCAGGCGCAGGTGCGACTGGGGCATCAGTGATAGGTGCAGAGGTAATTGGGGCTACAGAGGGTGTTGCCGTTTGAACAAGTTTTGAAGGTTTATTAGTTGGCAAGTGCTGCTGAGGCGTATGAGGAATATGAGGAGAAGTTTCCATTGAAGGTGCAAAAACATTCACTGGAGATTTAGTGGGCCGAGGAGAAGCTGGGACATCTCCAGCGTTCTGTAATTTGAAATTGTTTATAACGGTGTCATGAAAAGAATGCGTCATTAAGGTGTTCTCAAGTAAAAGACGAGGTTCAAATGGTTGAAAGAGTAAAATCAAGAAACCTTTTACAATAAAAGGCCATCCTGACCTTTGTCATAATAGATTTTTCTTACCTGATTGGCACTGGATACATCACTGCTGCTATCGTCTGAAGATCCCCCAGTTAAGAGAATGGGTACTACGATTGCAGGCCCTAGGACGACTAGAATTATCAGAATTGCCAAGGCGAACTTTTCTTCTTTGGATCTTCTAGAATACCACGATGATTCTACCGTCATCTTTAACTACAAAGATACAAATGACTGAACAAGGATGCACAGTTCCTGTGAGACGGTTTAGATCAAAACGAATTGACGCTTAAAGAAAATTTTGTGTTCCTCATAAAAATCGTTTTGATAATCATGTGTGTGGGCGCACAAAAGTTAAAATAGACTTACTGTAAAGCAATGCAGAGAACATCATTTTTCAACCAGTTACGTATCTATGTATTTTATTCAGGAATGAGGTGTATATTCAGAATAAGTTATATGTGTATCGATAGATCTTACAATTGGATGTACATGAAGATGTAATATCATCTTTTGAAGCATGAAAAAATTATGGATTGTTTTCGGTTGGGCACTAGAGGTCCTACCAAGTACCTGGTACAGTACTAATTAGTAATGTCCTCTGCTAATACCGTACCGTACCAGGTACAGGTACCGTACAGGAAGAGTACCTGGTACCTGGTACAGTACTTCGAGGAAAGGTTTCGAAGTAGTTATTAGGGTACTGTACCTGGTACCAGGTACCTTACAATGGTACCCTGGTACAAAAGACTACCTGGTACCGGTACCTTACCAGGTACCGGGTTCCAGTAGGTACCAGGTACCAGTTTAATCCTATAAATGAATCCCGCCGATGCGTTTTTGGAGGTGATTACGCATGCGCGCTAGCCGCTGGAAACAATTTTTTTACATCGTTTCCTCTCCTCCATCATAGTCTCACTTACGCACCTCAAAGTATTATTTTAACCCATTTTATTTTAGTAAAAGTTTACAGTAAGTTAGATAAAGTATTAAAAAAAGACATGAACAAGATTAAAAAATAACTTTCAATAGAGAGCGTCGAAAATGGTAGGTATAGAAAAAATGCGTTCGAACTAACTGTGTCACACGCATGTCACGTGATTTTCAGACTGTTGTTATTATTCATGCATGAATAAACAGTTGATCATTTTATAATGCTTTTTTTAATGAATAATGTTTCGAAACTCCCCAATGCTGATGAGTTATGGTCAAGATTCTCGTAGTGCGCTATTTTCGAATCTTGTCGCTGGCGAATTTCTTGCAGGCTGTCAGACGAAAAAATGTTTTTTTGGTGCAGGCTTGATCCAAATACCTCCCGCTTCCGACAAGCGACAATGGCACCCAGGAAGACACCCCAAGGGTCACCTAGAATCAAAACTGCTGCTGCAAAAAGATTTGCAGATCCAAAAAAGAGCTATCATAATTGTCTGTTGGAATCTGCTTATTCCAGTAGACATGCTGCAGATTAAAAACGGCAGAATACTGTATGAAAGCAAGTTTCCCAACTTAGTCAAAACCTTCTTGAGTGGGAGAAAGCTGCTAGAAGAGAAAAGCATGCTGCTAGGATGAGAGAACAGGTTGAAGCAGAAGCAAATGGAGGAACTTAATCATAATGTTGTTGATTGTTGTATATAGGTTGTTGCTGTGCAGATTGTCAAGTAGGTACAGGCGTCATTCCACAACATACTAGTAATTATGATGGTAGTTTATCCAGCTTGTTGTCCGGTTCCCTACATGCCATCCCCATCTAGTAATACAAGAAGTAAGACATTATCTGCTCCCAACAAATCCAAATCTAATAGTATTAGCAATAGTATGGTAAGCAAGAATATTTCTAAAAAGAAAGAAGCCGCTGGTAGCATCAAATCTGGTAAGAAAAAGGAAGTAGGGGAAAAAAGGTATTGCTAGAAACTCACAGCATACACTTGAACAATTACAGAAAGTGAACCACAAAATAATTGAGTTAAAAAAAGAAGATGATGAAGCATGGGAAGAAGCAATAAACTGACTGTGACATTCAGATTGAGTCAAATGAATCAAGGCACCAAAATTCCCATGATAAATTGTTGTTTTAAGTTCATTGTGACACAATCTTACAGTCCATTTATCTTGATAACCAGATCTTAAAATAACTGATACTAGGATATGGGCATACTCTTTGAATGACACAGAATATGACCATACCCTTCTTTGTATTATTTGACTGAGTCAGTATTGAAATAAAAGCACCACATTTTTGTTTCACAGGACATGTTTTTTTTTTCTTCCTCTCTCACACCAGCCATCCAATTTATATGCAGATTTCCTGGTATATATTGTATGAGGATTTTATTTTGGAATTTCAAAATATTTCAGTATTGCAGTAAAGCATATTCTACAAGAACAACAATGGGTTGTGGACAAAAAGGATGCATTGGTTACAAACCAAAGCCTGGAACAGGATGGCAATCAACAAAACAGCTTCCTTGATAGACACCTGTCCAAACACATGCCTGTCATCCAGAACAAGAAGAAAAACAAGCAGTCCCTCCAACACCAAATTTAGAAGATCACAAGGCAAGAACAAAAACAACCACAACATCATCTGCAGCAGCACTACCACCCAGAACAACAGCAACCAAGAACCGTCCCTTTAAAACTTCTAGTGTGACCCTCTCATCCAATACAAGACCTCCTTTGTCATACAACCAGAAGCCTGTAGATATTATAGCAATGCTAGTGCTGATGCCAGCAGATGCTTTTTTGTATAACAAAAATGGCAAACCTCAGTCTGTTGCTGCTCAATGAAAGGCAAAATCAAGAGCAGAAAACAAGGTGGTGGATCTACTCAAAAATTCCAGAAAACAAACAGGCTACTATCTTGGATGGTGTATGTGCACATCCTAGTATTGTGGAATATGCACATACTGTGATTTCTGAAAGAAATAAAAATAAAGTAGCTGAGCAAACTTTGGAGCAAGCACATCAAATGTTAGACTAAGCAAGATTGACCTCCAATAAGTGAGCAGGAATCAATGATGATGAAGCATCCTATGTTTCTTGTTTGCTGTTGTTGATATCAGAGTCATCTAAAAATGCTGCAACAATCAACTGAGATGTTCCAGATGCAGGTGGCCCAGCAGCTAGTTACAATTCTGCAGTAGAGGCTACATACATTTTTTTCCTTCCTAAAATGTTTATATAGTATATGCATATGTATATAAAGTTATAGAAACTTCCCTCTCCAATTTTTGGAATTGTTCTCTTTTCAAAGCCTAACAGAAGAAATTTCTGACTGAAAAAATTAAAAAAAAATCACACAAAAACCACAAAATAAATTGTTGTACTTATCACACATGACAATGGTATTAAAGCAGCCAGTTCATGACCTGTATCAAATGCTCACAGCTCAAACTACATCAGTCAAAGGAGCTTTTTTTGCGCTTTTGAATACATCATCTGTTATTTAAATCTGATGGGCTTTGCACCGAAAGTACTAGACACAATGTTTTTAAGTCAAAAATTCAGTTTTTTTCACAACAATGGCATTGAAGCAGCTGGCACATGAGCTATATGGGGTGTTCACATCTCAAAGTACATCAGTCAAAGGAGCTTTTTTAATCTTTGAATGCATTCTCTGTTGTTTAAATCTGATGAGTTTTGTCAAAAAAATTACTAGACATGACTTTGCAGATGAAATTAATGACATTGAAGTGGCTGACTCATGAGCTGTATCAAGTGCTCACAGCTCAAACTACATCAGTCAAAGGAAAACTTTATGCTCTTTTGAATGTATCCTCTTTTGTAAATCTGACAGGGTTTTCTTAAAAAGTACTAGACACAACTTTTTGTGTGTCAAATTTACAAACCAATGACTCAACAATGACCCATGATACAATCATCACCAAAAAAGCAACAATCAAACTGAATATACGTTTGTATGTTTTTTAATGTAATGTTTTATTTTACTCTTCATCTGACTTCTCAACTTCTACAGGATCCTCTTTCTTGTCAGCACTTGACTTTTCATCAAAGTTCAGTACTCTATTTATCAATTCAACTACTTTTATGTGATTGTTGTTACTTACCCTTTTTGCCTTCAGTCTTTTTGTTTCTCTTTTATTGCATCCAGTTGGTAGCTTTTTAATTCCTGAAATCTTAAAAAAACACTCACCAATCCAATGGTCTGGCTTTGACACCTGATTATGTACAGGATACTACAGACAATCTTAGACTTTGCATCCAGCAGGGTTTGGTTCTTTCATGTGAACCAAACTACCCAAGGCAGCCAATGGACACCTGCTGAATCACCTGTGTGGTGTCACAATTGGAGCTGTACTGCCACAGAGTGATGGCGCACCACTGCATCTGAGGTCACCATGTCACAACTGGAGTTGTACTGATGCAGAGCATCATCACAGGTGCTTTGCCAGTGACATCATTGTGTCACCATCTGTCTGCACTATGGTTGATTGATGTCATGTATGTGAGTTGTGTCTCTGCACACAACTTGCCTACTGCAGTATGTTTGTCATTGGTTGGACATACAATAGATGCACTTAGAGAGATATTGTTTATCCAAGGCATTTATACCATCTACAATATCCTTTCCATGATTAGGTGCACCAATTGCCCTATTAATTATTTTATTGTGCTTGGCAGATAACCAGCTGAGTAGTTAGTAAGCTTTGGCACAACGATATTACTTATTGTATCTGTCTGTTTCATTATGCATTGTTGCAATGTCACTGTCCATGATTCCTACTAAAATTAGATAGGTAAAAAGGGTATCCATGTGGGTAATGATGTAGCTACATCTTGCTTGGATATATCTAAAAAATTACTGTGAAACTCTATCTGTGGTTCATTGCTTTTGTAGTATTCTACAGTACTTCCCTCCATGGTTAGAGTCTGACCATTTGGCAAATGGTCAGACTTTATCTCATCATTAAACTTAGCTGACAACCTGCTGTCTGCTTAATCACTTCTGGTTTTCACATCCCTTGCATGTTCTTTAATTAATACATTTCTTTTTGAACCACAATGTTGTTTTGATAACATAACTACATGATTAAGCTGACTATCATATTTTTTAAAAGGGGGATATAATGTTCAGTCATAAAAGTACCAATATTAGTGGTATCTTTTGTACAAGAGTTGTTCCAGGATTAGGAGGACCAATTTGTGACAATTGGTCTGTAGACAGCTCTAGGTAGACTAAAAAAAATAATTTGAACATTTTAATACATTCATACTCTAATACTTTATATTTAATGTATATTTTGTCCTGGCATGCTCTTAAAAAATGAATTTATGATAGACATTTGTAAGTAAATAATTTGTTTGTGGTATTCTGTCATTTTTTATGTACTTGGGTAATAAATAATGCAACATGGTGTCACTCATTTGTAATTTCCCATCTTTATCTCTTGCCTCAGACAAACCAATTATAGGATCAATGAGGTCATTAGTCAATTTGCTAATTGATGTTTCTAAAAGTAGCTTACCAATTCTCTCTTTCTCACTGGTATCAGGTTTTTAATGAGTAGAGTATCTTTTACAATTTTTGAGCGTACAATATTGGGATGATCAAGAACCCACTGAGATAACTTTTTTTGGATGATGTGGTTGACTTTCATATAGGCCTTTCTTGCCTTTTTCTTGGACCACTTAACCCCTGCTTTTTGTTAATTAAATTTGTCCTCTTGTCTTTTGACTGCTGTAACAAATTTCTACCCGATGTATAGGGTAGATTTAGTTCTCAAATTTTTTATGTTAGCTAATCTTATGGTTGCTTGGGGCATCTGGTGACTCAGCCATTGTTGATAATACAGTTTCAACATAAGATGGTTTGTCATCAGTTGATCTCCCTTTATTAAATTGGTGGTTAGGGCTCTGTTCAACATCATTTTTGTTTGTATAAGGTTGAGTGTTGTGTAATGATTATGTAAATTATTTTTGGGTTCCACCACTTTGACAGCTATTTCTATTGTATTCTTAATTACATTAGGATGAGTTAGTGGATCTTTCAATACTACAGTACATGGTGGAGATGGGACAGCAGAATTAATGGTATCTACTATTTTCAGACATGCTTGGGACTTTGCTTTCCTTATATTAGCATTGCTGTGTCTTTTTCCTGCCTTGTTGTACCTAAAAAGTTCTTCTTGTTGTTTTTGTGACATTTCAAGAAGATCACTGCCACCTGGCAGTGCAACAGTCCTTCCATTTTGAAGTAAGGGTAATGGAGGACAAATGGTAGTTGGTGTTATGAAGCTTGATGGTGTGGGTGGTAGGGGAGTAGTAGCAGCATTCTTTGTTGTCAGATTTGGTATTGTCATTTGCATTTTGTGGATTGTCAAGGATTACTCTACTGATACACTTTTACCAATAGAATTGTCACTATTTTTTGTGATGCACCTTCACCTCTGTCTTCCTTGGCAACTGCTTAATCCTTGAGCAGTCAGTGCCTGCCTTTTGGTGGGACCCAATGCATCCTTTGCAAGGATGGCCCATGGTGGCAATTCCTTTGTTACATATTTTATGTTGTGTTTTATTTTTCCCAAAAATTGGCAGTGCAAAATTTCAATTTTTACTTTGGTAAAATTTATACAGGATGTGCTACAAGAGAAAGCATGAGCTGGTGCGTATCTTAAGGTTAATGTGACACAATGACACAAAGGAGTCACAATGTGTCACAAACTGTGGTGCAAAATGCTCAAAACTGGCTGGAACAAATGATACATGTGAATATATGCTCAGATTCCTTGGTTTATGTAGAATCTGACCCTATGGTCTTGCTCATTTGCATCATGCATTAATGATTAAAAAGATAAGTCCATTGCAAGATGTGACTTTTTGTCCAACTTTCAATATTCTACCATAGTACTTTCTTGTGGTTGGATTACTTTGACTGGTCCTGCAAAAAATGTTACAGTGAACTACACTCCCTGTAGGACACTCTTGAGGATGGTTGTTGTGTGGACATGCAGACAGACTCCAATTTACCTCTTGCTAAATATTTTCTGAATCTCACTTCTTGATTAAAATAGTCTCATAGTTTTCATCACCAAATAAAAGTCTTATTTTCTTTTCTGTGTTGTTTGTCTGATTGTTGTGCTACTGTCAACACTAGCAGCATAGGGCATAGTAATGCTACTTGCTCTTTCAGAGATAATTAACTTGCAAAGCATGAAGGCTCCATACCCCTCCAATGAGTTTCAGAAGAAAGCTCAGGAGTTGAGTCAACAGCAGACTCTGCTGAATCCTCCTGCTATTCCCTTTGTGGAAACAAAAGAAGGAGAGGTCAGAGTCAAACAAGGACAACAACAAAGATGCATACAAGACCATAGAGGTCCTCATCAACCCTTCTGATCAATCCTCAGATGCTGAGACAATTGAAAAGAGGGTCAAACAATTTGAAGATGGATCTGCTGAAGAGTGGATCCAATGGAGGATTGAATTTGCTGAAGTTTAGAGGGACCCTTAATTAAGGCTTCATACAAAACTTCAATGGCTCTCACCCTCTTGAAAGGCAGAACAAGGCAGATTTTCCAAGCAGCCAATACCAACTGCCAAAGCAAGAATGCCAGATTGAAGAAGCCAAATCAAAAAGATTCAAAAGCTCTCTTTGAACTAGTACTCAGCAATGTAGGCAAGAATTTTTTCTCATCTAGACATGCAGCTAGGCTCCAGAAGATCTACCTATGACCAGCAAGTTCACTTAGTGAGTTTACCATGAGGCTTGCCAGTTGAATGAATATTTATTTTCGGATAGATCACAATGGTAAAAATATTCAAAAATTTGACAATGACAAACTTGTGGACATCCTGAATAGATTGAAACCACTCAAGTGGCAATCTGCCCTATTGGCTAGCCATCTCAATTTGCACAATCTCTTGTGGGAAGATACTGTAGATTACTTCAAGAAACTTGAAGTGCGCAACAATATTGACGCAGTGCTCTTTAAGTCCAAAACCCCTAGGAAGCCAAAGGGAGATTGCAAGTGTGAACAAACCAAAAAGAATTCCAATTGCTCTAACCACAAGCATGATCAAAAATGCCAGCATACCCATAAATGGTGTAGCAACTACTGTATGAACAACCATAACACCTTCAAATGTACTGGGGACAAATCAAAGAAGAAGTATTGCAATAATCTTAAGATGTTCATGCAAGAATAGGTGAATGCAATGATTAATTTGCTCAAACTATTGAAAGAGAGTAAGACAAAGAAATGTAAAGAAGTTTTCCACTTTGCCTGGTTATGACAGTATCCACACCCACAGTATGTAGGCTACAACAATGGCTCAGAGTTTAAAAGTGTATTCAACCAAACAAGATGAAACTTTGGACTTGAGAGAAAGCCAACAATAACTACATATAATCCCCAATCAAATGGTATCATAGAATGGGTACACCAAGTCATAGTAGGTAACTCCTTACGTACACTTGATATACTACATAAATCCACCAATCTACCTACTATAGGAGATGATGAACCATGGGAAGACATACTTAGCTCTGTAGTGTAAGCTACATGATGCAGTACATATCATACTACGTTAGAAGCTACACCTGGACAATTAGTATTTGGACATGTATACTACCAACTATATTTCAAGCTAATTGGGCACATATCCATAATAAGAAACAAACCTTAATTAATCAAAATAACCAAAAGGAAAACCATAAATGGCAACACCACATATATTCCATAGGTGACCTAATTACACTAGAGAAGCTGGGAAAGATAGCTAAGTTGGACAAACCTCAGCATACCTATCCTCATCAGGTTATTCAAGTATTTACAAGTGGTACTGTCCACATCCATAGAGGTGTCATAGAAGAGAGAGTCAACATCTGGTGGATAACACCATACTACAAATGTACACAGGACAAATGGGGAAGTAAATGAACTACACTGGGATACATGTAAGGAAATCATGTGTATACCTGTACCTGGATTTGAACAAAACTATTGAAATTGTGTTCTAGGACACTGTGGTGATTGTCCCAGTTACACAGTTCCAAAGATGAGAAAAATTCAGTACAGATGACAGTGTTGACATGATACAATTTCATGTGTATCAGCTGGTCACAACGTGTTCCATATATGGCCATTTGCAGCTACATAGCAAAGAAGGTCCAACATGTCAACCAGCAGTATGTGCAGACATTCCCAAAAAGGCAAAGATAAGAAATAGGAATCATCTTACATTGCTTACAAAACCAATAAGAACCATCCATGAAGAGTTCTACATGCCTGCATTGAAGAAGTACAGATTTCACATGAATTATGTAAGCATACTATCTAAGAGTGGTTGTAGTGGGACACAGAAATAGGCATATGAGGAAGATGAGACCAGTATAAGATCCAATAGGGACTTTGCTGAACAACTGTCAGCCAGCTTCAACAAGGAAGTCCAATCAGAACATTTTGGAAATGGTCTGACTTTATCTATGAGAGGTTCAAGTGTGCAGTACTATTTGTACATTAATTTCATTCTCACTTTTTGGATGAGTCCTGTCAGGATGCTAGCACAACCAATACACATATGGACAAGCTATTTCAATTTTTAAAAGATAAAAAGGCCTTGAAGGTGCAGTTCACCATTTTCTATGATGATACAGATGGTTGCATCAAGCAGTACTATAGGTGTGCAAAGGCCTATTGTTTCTTATTTTCTTATCACAACTTGTGTACAAGTATGGAATCATAATAGGCCATCTTATATCTTATCTGTGCACCAAGTCATGGCAAAGGTGTGGTAGATGGCCTAAATGCTGTAGATAAGATGTACTTAGCTAAATGCATGTTTACTATAGATGAACCTGAAAAGGATGAAAGTGAAAAGAAGATGGTAGCTAAGTCCATGGACAGAGGACAAATGTGATAATAAAAGCCTTACAAAAGAGGCAGCACAACTTTGTTCATTACCAGATACCTTTGATGGTGTTAAACAGTTTAAAAAACATAACAAAACAGAGTGAACACAAAAAAGATCCAATCAAGGTTTTATCATGTGAATGATGAAAACACTAAATTGGAACTCTTCTTAAAAGGACAGCTGTCCAGTACATCAACTGCAGATGGAAGAAGCAGTTGAAGGTAGCCAACATTGCTGAACTTTCAGTTGTTAAGTACAGATGTTGTGATTGTTGATTGTTAAAGTTCTAGACACCCAAATATTACATGTGAGGTATCAAACCCTATCTATGGAAAAATGTCTAGCTACTTGTGGAACAAAAACTGTCCAGTACATCCCATTCAGGAGATAGGAGCAGTGGTCAAAGGTGGCCAACATAGTAAATGACTAAATGAAATACATGTGTTAAAATTCTAGACTGTTTTAGTTTTAGACAACCAAATGACACTAACAAGGTGTCTGATCACATCTTTGTAAAAATCTCCTGTTACCTGAGAAACAACAGCTGCCCATTGCATCACATTGGTATAGGAGAAACAGTCAAATGAGGATCTCTTGTAAATACTAAAAAGGGGCCAGATGATAAAATGATAATTTTTTTGCCTTGTGAAACCCCAAATTGACAAACAAAACAAGGATGAAACATATTCAGAAAAGACATAGCTCTGTTGCGATATACTTGGCTTTATCCTGAGGGATGCTCTTCTGATGAAAGGAGTGATCCCATCTTGATATCATTGAATGACAGTATTGATGCAAAAAAGAAAAATAAACAGAAGAAAGAATTGGTTCTAAACTAGTAGTGCATCCATTTACCATGTGTTGAGAAAAGACAATAAATCTGAAAAATTGCATATGTTCTTTATACATTCATAGATATAGTATACCCAAATTAAAAAAAAATATTCTACATGTGCAGTACAGCCAGAATGTCACAGACCGGCCCACTCACATCTGGAACCTGTCATTATAGGGCATCAAAGTTACTTGACTTATCCACAAAAAAGTGAAATTATCAATACTGTGGATAATACTATAATTATATGGTGTAATAAGATGTATTATTTAATTGCTAAGGGCCAGAGGTATCCACTCCAACAGGATTGACCTGGGGACACACCACCACTCTAGGACAGTTACATGGCAGGCAATATCCAACAAATGAAGAGTATCACTCCTTAGGACAAAATGGGTGTACTTGTAACTTGTAATGTACCACAAACAGACAAGATGACCCCAACAATAATGCAATAAAAGGATAATGCCAACATGAAACAAAAAGACAATTCTCAATCAACAACAATGACAAGAACATGGGAAAATTCAAGAATTACAAGAAAACCAACCATTAACACAGCAATCAAGAATGTATTAGAAATGATTATGTCTTTTTGTATAGCACCAGCATTATTGTTCATATACATCATTCATAAATATTGAGTTAGCTTGTTGTGCCATAATGGTGGTGTAAAAGTTTCCACAAAACAATATTGCAAGAAAGTTACTGTCATACAGAAAATAAAAAAAAGGAGAGAACAGAGAAGAGAAAATTAAGAACTACTAGATTGTGTAGCAGTCTACAGGCTTCCATTATGTCTCTAGTACAACACTTTACTCTTTGGACAACTTGATTTCATCAGGAAAGTTTTTTTTCACAAAATTTGTCTCAGGTCAGGACACCTTACATCCAGGTTTTTATGTCCCAAGGGCCTAGAACAAAGAGTGCTACTAATCATTGATATCATGACAACATTAATCCAAACACATATTTCAAAAAACACTTAGTTCAACTTAAAACAATTACTATACGAGTCTACCTGGTAGCCAACAAAAATAGTTGATGAAAGGTGTTTATTGATTGGTTTTCATGTTTTCATAGTATATTCTTATGCATATTTGTAGTACTAGTGCTGTATTTTGTTGTAAAATGGATGGAATGTCTTTGCACAAACAATTACATACTATACTACACAGACAATGCAACACCACCAAACAGATAAATGGATAGAGAACAGAACCAGAAGAAGAGATGGAGTCATGGCAGACAACAAATGCATGAAACTCTCTGTATCATAGTACATCCCACTTTTTAGTGGTATGTTCTATTATTTCAGACTACAGTATACTGGTGTTTCATATCAATTCAACACTATTGATAGAAAGGTGAATAATCTGATCTTTCTCAAAAGAGCAAATCCAAATTATGTTCAGTATTGCTGTAAAAATATATCTTCATGTACATTTAACATTTAAAAATAAAAGAAGAATAGTATACTACACCTCTGTTTTTAATTTTTAGGTGTAACATTGTCATTAGGAAAAAAGAAAGTAATGGAAGAGGCAGACACCAGTGGAGGGTTTTACAGGTGACTGCTTCTTTGGCATTGATACTAGATATGATGGAACTTTGAGAATTGGTGTACCGGTATTGATAGTACTGCTAGCAATCCCAGCAACGTTTCGTGGGACAATTACCTTCTGATGATGCAATTGCCCCACTGGTGTTAATACATGCTAGGTTTCTAATTTAAAAGAAAACATGAATGTGAAAAAAAAGGTTGTTTTGACTCTCTCTTAATTTTGTTATACTTTATGACATGCAGTTCCTACAGGTATACTCCCACGTGCCTGTAACGGAGCGCCTCACACAGAAAAAAGGAATTTTGGATTCCTATTTTTTGTTTTCAGCTGGAAAATTCCGGCAGTCTTGGAATCACAGGTTGACAGACAGGCGTCACTTCCTGTTCACCAACCAAGCTTGAGAGCAAAGATTGGGCGGAAACTGGCAGAAGAGCATAATGTCTGAGAAAGAACAAATCATGAAAACACAAACACACCCACTTATCGACCTTTGTTTGCATCTTGCATAACTGCAAGAAAGCAGTGTATATTTTGCTCTTTCAATATAAATTGAATATATTTTTACGCAGTTGTGTTGAGCAACAAGATTACATTCACACTCAGAAGACGCAAGAAGAACGGCACAGACATCGCACATTTGAGCAATATCATCAACCATGTCGGAAGCTGACAATGCAGGATCAAATTCTTCCTTGCTGGGATCAATTTTTGGATCTTCTGATACTAAGGATACAACAACTACACCATTAGCTAACAAAAGCAAGCTTGGTTTATTTGATGTCTCTTCATCATTGCCGGCTAAACCTCAACATAAAGTTCAACCAAAACCAACTAGTAGAAAACGAACTGTTACTGAATCTAAAGGGGAAGAACAGGAAAGTACCACTGCACGTGCAACAGCTGCTTCTGCCACTGTCGAAAAGACGAATGATCACGTGGTAGAAGACGAATCATCATCACCTTCTCCAAAGAAGAAAAGTAAAAAGAAAAACAAGAAGAACAAGGAAGGAAGTGACACAACTGAAATAACCACTCAGGACAATAATGATCAAGTTGCGAAGAAAGAAGACAAAGATGATTCTTCAGACAAAAAGAATGTTGAGGATCGTACTGTATTTGTTGGAAATTTACCCCGTTCGACGACACGTAGGTCATTAGCATCTATATTCAAACCTTGTGGTAAGGTTGAGTCTACACGGTTACGGTCAGTCGCTACAGCTGGTGTTAAATTACCACCCGAACACGCAGGTAATCAAAATATGGTCAAGAAGGTATGTGTCAATACTAAAAAATTAGATGATGAAAGCCCCAAAACGACAGCACAGGGTTATGTTGTTTTTGAAGATTTAGAATCTGTTCCAAAAGCATTGGAACTCAACAATACGATCATCAAAGATAAGGAAACAAAAACAGAATTACGTTTACGTGTTGATTATGCAAATTCTAATTCATCTTCATCTACACAAGATGCATCTCGATCTGTGTTTGTGGGAAATTTGCCCTACCGTGCAGATGAAACATCCTTGCGACAACACTTTGTTGATGGGTGTGGTTTTGAATCCTTAGATAGTATTGAAAATGTACGTATTGTACGCGATTCACAAACTATGCAGTGTAAAGGGTTTGGATACATCTTATTTCAAGATAAATCTATGGTTAGTGCAGCTTTAAATAAAATGCATCAAAGCACATATATGAAACGTACGATACGTGTTATGGTATGTGGTAAACGATGGAAGGGAAAACGTGGTGCTGTCGATGAAACATCATCATCATCATCAGCAACAGCAAACAAAGGACGAAACTTCGAAGGTAGACGCGTTACACAAGGTGTATCATCTACAGGTGCTGCGAAACGTATTTCCAACAAGCAACAGCAACGTTTTGGTGGAAGTACTGCTAGCTCTATTAGTACAACTAAGAAACGTCGTGCTCGAGGTGATACCAAGAAAAATAAGGGTAAGGTTGCGACGAAGACTGGTATGAGTAAACGAGCTGTTTCAGAAGCAAAAACTAATAAACGTATCAAGAAGATTGAAAAACGAATTAAAAAGGGAATGGGTAAATCAAAAGTTTAAACACCGAAAAGGTACACACCCTCCTACAAGTAGTGTGTGAAAAATACTTTCAACACACCTAATTAAAAAACGAATGATTGTGCCTACCAGCAATTTGGATTTAAGTTCTCATGCTTTGTTCTGAACACATAAAGGCCCTATTCAGGTTGTATGATAAGCAGCTTCATCGTCCCTTGTTTGCTTGGTGCGTAATCGAGTTATGATTTTATTTTATTCTTCGAGTACAATTTTTGAAGCCACTTTTGCTGTGTTACACACCTTCATGAGATAGCCACAAGAACGTAAGAATATGGCTCGATACTGTTTGATACATTATTTCACATATACAAACAGTGTAAACACCAAAATACAATCTACTGACTGACTGTAGTGTTCACATCAACAGTTTTGTGAACCATACTACAGGACACAGAATACAATCTATTTTCGATAGAGCAGGATTTTTTTAAAAAAACTTACCTGCAGTGGCAATATTCAAACAGCTCTATTATGAGATGATGGATGCAGTGTTTCAAAATCACTTTGTTAGCAGAAAGAGAGAAAACACGAAATAACTTGTCTCCCAATTTTTGAACCCCCCCCCCCC
>WKLE02005956.1:0-15451 GCA_014885115.2 Asterionellopsis glacialis | reverse complement strand
CGCACAGGACGCCCTTTTAAGTCCTCTTGTGTCTCAGTGTTCTTTCTCACTGCATCATTGGGCTTCTTTAGAAAACCTAGCAGTCGCCATGCATAAGATTGATTTCTTGTTTCTCTGTTAAAAACAGACAGTGTGAACATCACTGGCTCAAGTGTTCCTTTCACAAATTGTCCCAGCTGCGTGCCATCAGTGTGCAATGCAATTCCACAAAAGATGTCTTTTTCATCTTTGCACAGTTTCTGTGTGCTGTCACGACACACGCTTCCTTGGTGCAATTCATCCAGAAAATCATTGAGCTGCTTGCACTTGTCTTGGAAACAGCTTGGTTGAGACACATCAACAACAAGGTCAGATGGTTGCATCAAGCGACTGTCGGACATTAATGAAGTGAACATGCTAATGAAATCAAACACAATGCCTTCTTCAGTGCCACCACCCTCTGTGTTGCATGTCAATGTCTTGGGTTTGCAACATTCAGTGTTGAACTTTTTTTCTAAATGCTTCATGACAGTAGCACGTGTTAGCATCTTGCTATCAAAGGACACACCCTTCATTGATGCATCTTTTGCCCAGGACATGACAATATCAAAGGTGCTTAAAGGCGCACCATTTTTAAGTAACACATGCAACAAATTAGTGCACATTTCATCCTCCTTGGACATTCTAAAACTGTTGGTTTTCAATGCACACATTGTGTTGGTGTTGCAGTGGTGTTCTGTGGTTGCATTTGCATTTGCATTTGCATTGGGAGGGTTGACATTTGAATCGTCATTCAGATCTGCTAACACATCCATGTTTTGTTCATCATCACTGCCATTGCCATTTGTTGTTGTTTTAATAGCATCATGAGCAATGATGTCATTTGAGGGTTGTTGGGTTGCATATGTGTTGCTGTCAATTGCAGCAGGCAGGTCAGCAGTGCTGCCACTGGTGTCATCATTATGACCCAGTGGTGTTGGTGTTGCATTTGTTGTATGACTGTTGTTTGTCAATGCTGATGTTTCAGAAGAATCAGCAGGGACCACTAGTGAGTAAACACTGGAGGGTGGGAGTGACTTTGCACCATGTTCATGCACCATGTTGCATGAGTGGGAATGCTGCATGTGTGTGCTGAGCACCCGCTGTGACTTAAACATGCGTGTGCAGGCAAGACAACAAACAGACTGCCTCTGCTTCTTCAGAGGGCACTGTTGGGACATGCTCACTGTGCTGCAGATAACCAACAGGCACAAACAGACAGTGACAAAATGTTTCAATGAGTGGAATTGATGTTTCAATGATGTGCTCTGAAAAGTGTGGGGAGAGCCATGAATTTTTCGGGTTTCTGAAAATTCATGGCAATGCATGTCAGAAATGAGTAAAAAAAAAGACATTTAAGGTCCTTGAACCAATGACATGTTTCACTTTAGGACATAAATGTTTCACACGCGCTGGCCTGCATGTCTCTGAGAGACATGTTTTTTCAACGGACTGACATGTTTTTTGGTAGGAGTGACATGAATGTGACTTTCCATGGAGTGAATGTGTCTTTCGAGGGAGTGAACATGTGAAAGCAGGACAGACTTTTGCTTCCATTGCCTTTAAAAGCCTTTCTGATGAATGAAAAAGCATGAGAAGGAAATGTTCAGCCGACTGCGACAGATTCAACGAGAACGTTCTGACCTCATGTTTAGTCCTGCGGACTCTTTACCAGACAAACAATTCTTATCCTAGAAAAGAGTGTTCATTTGCTGAACAAGCTGAAAGCAACAGGAGAACTGGAACGAAACTGGGCATTTGTGAAGAGTGAAGGATCGAAGCAACAAGCTGCAATGAAAAAGCATGAGAAGGAAATATTCAGCCGACTACGACAGATTCAACGAGAACGTTCTGACCTCATGCCTGAATCAGCAGATGCAGACCAGGACTGTGGCCTAGCAAGAATGTTCCGGAGAGGCGCCACAACTAGAGCCAGAGTGGAAGGAGCAAGGGGAGAAGATGTCAATGCTCAGAACCGATGGCGGACTGAAATGAATGCCAAAGGAAGAGGACACACAGGTGCCATGAAAGACCTGCACACCGACTTCCTGCATTCCGCAGAAGTGTCACTGCGCTTTTCTCGTGCATTGCAGGGATCAATGAACAAAACAAGACACATCTTGAGTTAGGTTTGGACACCAATGACCATGCGGATAAAGTCACAACAAACCCTGATGCAGAGAGAGCTTGGAGATGGAGGCTGAGGTGGGGTCATGCCAGAGAGGATCACTGGGAGTGATGCAATTCAAGGAGACTGAAAAAGGACTCAGGCAAGGTTGATTGTTATCTGGTGGCATGTTCGAAAAGATTTGAGTGGGATCTGAAAAGTGAGGGTTTGATTGCGGTGTCCATGACAACCTAGCTTTGAATTTGAACATGCCAGCATGTGCATAAATCCAATCAAACCTGAGACACTCATTGTCCACTAACAAGAAGCATCCAAATTAATCGCAACAAGGCCCAAGGCTGGGGTTCCACCACCATCAGTGGAGATTTACAATCACACATGTCAACACGTCGCATGTCCAAATCGTCAAAACTTCTTGAAGCAGAGCTCCTGATGAAATGCCGCAAGTTCCCTGATTGGTCAACCGATTGTTGCATGCACCGATCATGAAAATCTCACCTGCAAGGTTTTTAACACCAAATGTGTGATGCGTTGGTGCCTGCTTCTGGAGGAACACGGGCGGGAATCACATTGCCTTGAAGGCAAACATGACGTCGGGGTCGATGCCTTGTCCAGGCTGCAGCTCGACCCTGGCTTGAAGTCTGAGGTCCACGATTCAGTCTTTGAACAACCTGCTGCCTGTCTTCTGTCCAAAGCCTTCGGGCATGAAAATGAAGACATGTCGGATGTGGCTTGTCCACTTCACTGCAAATCACTGATGCATGCCCAACAGGAAGATGCAGCTTTGATTAAAACAGCCAAGTCTGATTCTGAGGGCCACGCACTGCGCTGCTTTCATGGGGGCAGTGAAGCGCGCAAGTTGATTTGCGACACTGCTGGAAAAACAGTTGTGCCTGCGACATTGCAGAAACAAGTCACAGAATGGCACCATGAACTGTTGTGTTATGGCCAGGGAACTTGCGGCATTTCATCTGGTGCAAACGTCACTCAAACAGAGACAAACAGCATGCAGATCACACAAGATTGCAATGTTAATTCTAATTCTGATGGTGGTGCAACCCCAGCCTTGAACCTTAAATAATCAGAACCCTAGTCTCTCTTGTCGTGGGATGCAAATGTTGATCCACATTTGGTTTTATTTTCAGTGATGATGATTTAAATTCGAAGTGATGCATCATGGATGCCTCAATCCGCATCCCCTTCTAAGATCCTGCTCGAATCTCTTTGAACTAAAACATTGAAGTGCCTTGGTTGTGATTTCGTTCAGTGATCCTCTCTGGCACTGCCTCCATCATTAATGTCTCCATAAACCTGATCGACTCTCTGTCGTGACTTGTGCTTTATCCGCATGGTCATTGGTGCCATCTTCATGACTTCAATGCAAGTGTTGTCCTTTTCTCTGCAATCTGGTTCTGAACTTTGTAAGAAGTCTGTGCATGGATCTTTCATTGATCCTGTGAAGCCTCTGCATGCACTGTGCTGACAACAATTGTGAAAAGTGATAGAAAACATTGAAAATGACAAGTGAATAAATTATGAGCTATTTTAGAGTTTAACTAAAACACCCGACAATCCACCGATTCGTTTTCATGACTCAAATGCAGTGCGGGATCCTACGGCAGATCTTCTTAGAGTTCGGTTCCAACGGAGTTTGGTTCTAACATGTGACCCGAACTGGCCGAGCCAGCCAATCAGAACGCTCCAAGTCAGGCGCGTCACCGTGTTCTGCTGCGGAGTGGAATTCAATGCGCTTCGCTCATGACATCAGCGTTCACAACAATGTTGTGCGTCACTGCGCATTTGAGTCTGTCCACTTGATGACGTCATCACGTCATCTTGTCTGTCTGCATGATGACGTCATCACGTCTGTCTGGTCTGTGACGTCATCGCATCACGGTCCGTCCGTGCTGCAGTTGATTGACATGTCGCACGAGTCTCACGACTCGCCTGCTGCACTCGCCCCCATGTCCAGCGATCTAGTGCTTAGGACGTTCATGCGGCAGCGGCAGCGTGGTGAGGTTTTATGCAACAAATGTTGAGTCTGACTAGTGCTGGTCCCCGTTGAATAGTCACAGCACCGTCACAGTGTGCTTGACGAATGATGAATGGTCCATCGCGTGGTTGTTCGCATTCACACGAATTGGACTTGTCGTTTTCTAGCAGGGCTTTGTCTCCCACTTTCAAATCATGTTCAATTCTCTCAGCTTTTTCACGCTGATTGTTGCTAGCTGTTTTAGCTTGTTTCCTGCCATGTGTGTGTTCCCAGTTTGCTTTGTGTTGAACGTTAAACATCACATCTCTGCCGAAAACCAGCTGGCCAGGCACAACTTGGAGAGCAGCATGACACGTGGAATGCACGGCGCACGCTGCGGCAGCGAGTGCACCAGTCCATGGGTTTTCTTCGGTGCTGTGTTGTGTCTCGTGGGTTCGCATCATGTTGCCCACTGCTTGATGCATCCTCTCCACTGCGGCATTTGCCTGTGGGTCATGGGCAGTGATCAGTTTGCGTTTGATGTGGTGTTCATCGTCTAGCACACTGCGGAAATCCTTCATGAATTCGGTGTCTCGGTCAAAAGTGACTTGTGTGGGTTTCAGGTGTCATGCGAACCACTGTTGCTCTGCCATGTTTGTGATTTTGATGCTGCTCCTTTCAGACCAAGGGGCAATCTTGAACCGTCCTGCAGCTGGGTCGATCACAGTGATGCAGCTTAGGATTAAGTCCTTGCAACCTTTTCGTGAGATCGCATAAGGTCCTATGAGATCTGCACATGAACGATCCCATGGTGCAGCTTCTGCGTCTTTTTCAGGCAGTTGTCCGTGCTTCTTACTTTGACTCTTGTTCAGTTGACAGATGTGGCATGTTTTGCAGCAGGTCGTCATGTGTTCGCGTGGTTCAGGCCACCACAAGTGCTGTCGCATTGTCTCTTTGGTGCGGGTCTTGCCGAGATGAAATGAGCACGTGTGGTGCCATTGCACCGTGCATTTCTGTAAAGTTGACAGAACGCATGTTTCATTTTTGTAGCATGTGAGGCTGTAAGATTTCCCGCCCCCATGAAACAGGCGTTCGGAGAAACCTTTCTTCTTAAGAAGTTCTCGTTTGAGTTGATTGTCCTTTGATTGATGTTTTAGGACATCACAGTGACTAAGGGGGAATCCCTCGTCACTGTTGCTATGCTGAGGCACATTGAGGCAGTGCATTTCCGCCATGTCTTCGTTGGTCATATGACATTCCGGAACAGCTTCGGAGTTGGGATCTAGGAGATCTGGATGAGAGAGTTTGTCGGCTGCTGTGTCATGTTGGTGTTTGCTGGCGTCCGTGCAGATGTGGAAAGGCTTGTTGAAGTCTGGGCAGGACAGCAGTGCTTCTTTGGCTATGATTTTCTTCATGTTGTCAAAGGCTGTTTGTTGTTCCTCCCCCCATTTGAACTTAACCCCTTTGCCTTGTAGCTTAGTTAAGGGTGCCAGCATGTGGGATCTGTGTGTCCACATTTGTTTACAGAAGTTGACCATCCCTACAAAAGAGCGTGTCTTCTTAGCAGTTGTGGGTGGTGCCATGTTCAGCATGGCCTTGACCTTATGATTCAATGGTCTCATGCCCTTGCAACACACGTGCAATCCAAGATAATCCGTTTCAGTTCGTCCGAAAAAGTTTTTCTCCGCGTTGACTTTAAGCCCCGCTTCCTGCAGTCGTTGCAGTGCTAAATCCATCTTGCGCAGATGATCTTCAAAATTGTCTGTTGCAAGGAGCAACAGATCATCAATGTGCACGCGTGCGAATTCTAGTCCACACATGAGTTTGCTCATCTTCTCTTGGAAAATGTCCGCTGAACTTGCTGCTCCCACAGGCAGACGCAAGCATTTGCACTTTCCCCATGGTGGCACGACAGTGCATAGCTTACTAGCATCTGCATCTGATCGTGTGTGATAGTAACCCACATTCAGGTCTAAGGATGATGCACATGAGAAACCTTCAAGTTTTGCAAGTGATTCCTGAACATGAGGAACAGGGAACGGATGTCGCATGACACACTCATTCAATTTCCTAAAGTCAGAAATAAACCTCATAGTGTCGTTTTTCTTAGGTCGTGGAAAGCTAGGAGCTGCCCATTTGGACCTGTTGACTTTGCACAGGACTCCTGTGCGTGCGAGCAGTTCTGCCTCTTCTTCAAGCAGTTGGTGGCACACATGCGGTGCCGGACAGGCTTTTCCGTGACAGGGTTTGGAGCCTTCTTTTATCTCTGTGCCGACTGGGTCAACATTCCATGCACCCAGAGTGCCGTCAAACAGAATTTTGTGCTTCTTAAGCAGTGTGTTTGAAGCTGTTCTGCTCTTAGGAGGCAGATGCCAGCATGACCTCGTGACTTTGTCCAGGTCAGCCTTGTCTCAAGCAGCCGCCAGCATCTTGTCCATACGACTAGTGGCTTTGCGTGCTTGTTGAGGTTTGGTGAGTTCCTGCAGCATGCTGCACGTTTCCTTGATTTCACAGTCAGTCAATTTCATTGGGACTTCTGCGTCCTCCCAAGTCATCACGCACTGCTTCATCAGAGAGGACATTCTGGTCACTCCCGGTCTTTTTTATGGGAACTCGGTGACACAATTTGTGTCGGATGATTCGATGGAAAAAATCGGGGCTTCTTTTCACCAAGTCGTGTGAAATCATGGCGCATTAATTTCTTTTAATCAGTTGCATTGTTCAGGTGACTCAACAGTGCCAAAACATGTCACACTGGACAAATTTTTCTTCACTGCGTGCATTTGTTTTGTGCACTTCACTGACATAAAAAATCATACAGACTGACATAAATTTTTTTGCCGACTGACATAAAAACATGTGTTGACTCACAGAAACAAATTGATTGATTGCATTTTTCACGTGACGCAGCAGTGCCAAATTTTTGTTTTTGAAACATGTTTTAGATTGCTCAGCGCATTTGTTTTGTGCACCTTGCTAACAAAAAACAAAAAACAGATTGACAAAACAAATTGTGCCAACTAATAAAAACAATGTGTTGACTCACGTGAACAAATTGACGGACTAACATAAAATGGTTTGTCAAGTCGCTTTAATCACTTCATTGTGTCAATAACTTCATCGTTCATGCTCAAACAAAAAAGTCACACATTTTTTGGGGCGAACAGGTCAGGTCCGGACGCATGCTAAAAAAAACAATCAACCTCATTGCATGATTTTCTTGTCTGGTTAACTGTTTCAGGTGATGAATGTCATGCAACAACACAAACAATCCAAATCTCGTGTTGCTAAACAGGTCCTTGGTCATGTTGGTTCATGTGTCTTGTCCTTTTTCTTGTGTTTGTCATGCTTTCTTCGTCCTCCTCGTGCATGTTTGGATTCATTTGTTTGCTTTTGTTGTGACGCTCGTTTTCAAACCTTTTTAAAAAGTCATCTTCCGACTCTTTTGAATGATCAAAAACTTCCATCTCTTCTCTTTTTTGAACGTCCGGACCAAGACCCTTGGATCTTCTTTTCTTTTGCCACTGTGGTTCACAATTGTCTTGAAGATTTGTAATGTGATCCTTGTCAAAGTTCTTCCCTGATTCTGATTTCCTGTTCAAGTTCGTTGCATCGCTTCAGACCTTCTGATTTCCATCCATCAAAAGATGAATTGCCTTCACGCACGTTGTTGGTGTGTTTTGATTCTAAATCCTTGCGTGCTTGAACATCAACAATGTTGTGTTCATGCATAAGAATCCATTTTTCCCACCCGTTTTTGAGCGCCAACAAACCAAATGCTTCATCTGAAGAACTAACAACTGCACTGATTGGAATGTTCTGCCGAATCAGACGTTTCCATTCAATTTTGCCTGCAACACATCTCAAAATGCAGTCGTAAAAAAATTTGCACGCTCTGTTTTCATTTGTTCTCATCTTTAAAATGTTCTCCAAAGTCATGTTCTTGTGACCCTCTTTGAAACAAGAAAAGAGCAAAACATGGATTAAATAAGAACGAAAAGGGCGTGGAAACATCACTTTAGGATAAAATTGCCTTTGTTCACCATCGTCTCATTGTCCTTGCCGAGTTCTTTCCTCAAATCAAACGGCACGTCGTCTTTGCTATCAATTGCAGAATGTTTGAACATGAGTGCGACTTGATGCTGGATGGCGTTCTGAACATCCGCATGACGTGTGTTCAAAGCGGTTTTGGCAAATTTTTTGCATGCATTTCAATGCTCACGAAGTTCGTCCTGTTCTAAATTTAACTGTTCCAAAACACGTCTTCCAAATGTTTTGCTATTGCTGAGGTCGTCAAATTGATCTTCTGACTTTAAAAATTTAATTTCATGAAACAAAGTGTGCTTTGCCTTTTCACGTGTGTCAGCTACAACGCTCATGTCGAGTTTTACCTTTTTTCTTGTGCCCAGATTGTTCTGCACAAGGGCTTTGTTTTCCTGTGTGAGAGCTTTTAACCTGCGTTGCAAACGTTCCAACTCCTCCTCCTCAGTTGTGTGGGGGGTGCTGGCGTTTGAGCTTCCGCTCAGACTTCCTCTGTCCGAACACGGTGGTGAGTGTTTGGGGCATGTGATGGTCCTCCGCATGGTGGTTTTCCGCAAAACAAAATGGTGCACGGCAAACGAATTGTTCATTATGATTGAAGGGTGCTAGGAAGAGAAGGTTCATGACATGAATGGCGCGCTGATTTCTTCTTGCAGAGCAATCACTGCTAGTGAAATCCTGCTGCAGTGGTGCCAGCCTGCATTGTTCCCAATGTTGCTCCCGCTCCAAGAACACCTGACGTGCCAGTGGAATTCTACGGTCTTCTCAGCACTCAAATTTCCATCCAAAATTCTATTCAAAATTCACTATCATGTTAGAGTGAAAGATACATGATCTCCCAATTGGGTGTGCGATAATCACTTGATTGTCTTAATTGCATGATTGACATTTTTTTTTAACCAGCATGTGACACACGCCAATCGGGACAATTTCACACAAAGAACAACTTGCGCCTGTTAGCACAAAATTTTAGGCCTCAACAATTAATCACATCTCTTCGAGTCACCCTTTTGTGTCGCCAACGTTTTCGTCCATGTCTGTTCTCACAGACACTGTTGCAAAGAAACAACATTTCCAATCAATTGGTGAGGCCATTTCCAACCGATCTGTGCCTGTCAAATGTTCATAGCTCGTTTGCTGCATGGATGGTCACCAACATTCCTTGCGAGTTCGTCATGGTCTTCATGCTGCATGCCGCGTTGCTGTTCTCTGTCACCTGACAGTGTCGTAAAGCACAGTTCCGCGTGAAACTGGTTTTGTGTTGTGGTTAACGGGCATGCTCACCTGAGTGTTCTTAAAGTGTCACTCGCAATGTTGTTAATGAACACACGTGGCATCTCGTGCTGACCTTTTTATTTCTTTGTGTTCCTCTCCCCATTGGTAGAATCAGATTACCAATTTTTGTGGAGACTTTGGCTTCATCGTGACCACCAAGGACTGTGCGGTCGTGGGTCACTGGACCAACAGCAAACAGCATCACAGTCATAGAAGCCGAAATTCCGCTGTAGGAAAGAATCGTTAGCTTTATTCACAGCTCAGCAATGTCAGGATCCTTTTCGGCATCCTTGTTTGTTGCTGTTGTCGGATCTCGGCTTAAAGGGCAAACTGTCTTTGACAGTGCTTTTTGCAAAGACACTTCAACACGTGCTGCTGCGAAATCGGGTTCTTTGTTTTGTCAACAATCGTTTCCATTTTGTTGACACTCTCAACAGCAGGAAAGGATTGTTTTTACCGCATTGATCCTTGACCTGATGCAAGTCACACTGTTCTTTCCACTGCAACCAGGTCAGCTGTGTTTTGACACTTGAGAGACACATCAGGCTTCATTCACAGCTCAGCAGCATCAGGATCCTTTTCGGTGTCCTTGTTTGTCGCTGTTGTCGGATCTCGGCTTAAAGGGTGAACTGTCTTTGACAGCACTTTTTGCAAAGACACTTCAACACGTGCTGCTGCGAAATCGGGTTCTTTGTTTCGTCAACAATCGTTTCCATCTCGTTGACACTCTCAACAGCAGGAAAGGATTGTTTTTGCGGCATTGATCCTTGACCTGAATTTGTCCTCATTGTCCTTTTGTGATAAATTCGAAAAGAGTTGATTTGTGACGCAAGTCAGCAAGAAAAGCAGCATGGCGACGTTCACAGATGAGTTAAGATGAAGGCAATCATTCAGAAGGCTAATGCTCTGTCCCGATCTTGCTGCACCAAAGAAGGGTTGTTATGATGTTGAACTCAAAGAATTCGTGAATGATGACACAAACGAATTTGTGATCAAAGATCTGGTTGATGTCTTGTCAAAGAGGGAATCAGTTGTTTCTCAGGGAAACAAAAAGAAGAAGCAAGCAAAATTCATTGTGTCCTTCGTCCAAACAAAAGCCTGTTTTGAAACTAACGGCAAAAACAGTTTTCATGACCTTGTTTTTAATGAGGCAGAGACTTTTTTCAGATCTGTTTTCCATGAGGATCCAAGCCACAAATGGATAAGAAAATGTTTGGAATGTTCAGCTTGGATCATTCTGCGAGGAGCACCCGAATCGGCGAAGACTAAAGAGGACATTGTCGATTATGACAACACTAACATAATCGGCTGCACTGCATGTCATGCTTGCAAATCGGACATGTTTGTTAATTTGTTGGCTGTGAACACAGGCACGAAGCCTTCAGAATCACTGAAAAAGGCACTGTCATGCACCCGCCCGCCCGAAAAGCATGAAGATGTTGTTCAGAACAACACATCATCTGCAGCACACACAAGTAAATTGAACAACTTTGGAAACGGAGGTGTTGGCATTTTCTTACTGAGTGTCTGCGAGGCATTTGCTAGACGAATCAATCTTTTTAAATGCGCATTTGTTGGGGGCTTGTTCTTCGGTGATTTTCGTTCTCGCATTCATGCCCAGATTCTTGAAAAAAACGGAGTGGTCCGTAATTTCTGCAACAGGCATGGGTTTGAAGAGATTCACAAAGATGAAATTGATGAGAACAACTCAAAAACAAAGGAAAATGTCGCTAATGGATCTGACAAAGATTGGAACCATGACGTCGAACTGGCCTTGAGTGACCTGCTCAGACGAAATTGTCACCGGAGTGAAGTTGAAGGTGATGGCCAACATGCGAAGGGGTGTGTTTGTCTGCATCACCCCAACCGCAGTGATCACCGGGACCCAATGATGCTTGTCGTTTCGACAAAACCCACACGCTAATTTTGCAGCAACTGGCCTGTGAAGTTTCATTGTGGTCTGGACAAAGGAATCACAGAAGATTTGCCTCCTAATCTGTCATGCAAAAATGCCTCCCAAATGTCGATCAACAAAAAGTGTTCAGGTTGTGACAGGGTCGACGAAGAGGTGTTAGACAATCTTAAATGCATTTGTTGTTCATGTTCGTGCCATCGTGATTGTTGTGGAAAAATGGATGAAGAGGACACACATTGTGCCAGGTGGCTGCTTGGCGTTGCTAAACACACGGATCATGTTCCAATGATCGTTGCATGCAAAAAATGTGACAACGAACGTTTTTCTCCACGGTCATGCAACTGTAGGAAGAATCCCAAATTCACGGAGAACACAGAGGGTGTGTCATGCAAATCACCTCAACAACATCATCATGGCGGTGCCAAAATTCGTTGCATCAAGTGTGGAAAAAATAGCAACTCGAGTTGTGTCAAGTGGGTGCCCGACAACCGTTCCTCTGCCATTTTTTTGCATGCTCCGTTTTGTTTGTCCTGCGAACATGATTGCCTCTTTAAAACGGACCAACAAAAAAAACGCGAACGACGCAATTCCATCAAATCTGCATCTGCACATCAACAGAACAATCAATTTTTTGAAACAAACCGATCTTACAGCATTTTGAAATTGAAAACTGATGAACGCCTTGGGGAAAAATTCACCTCTGAAGAAACATCAGGGCATGTGCACGAACATTTGACCGAATTTAAAGAAGCAGGCCGGAAGGTTCCACCGGCCAATCATTTGCAGATTCACAAGTTTTTGAACCCCCAAATGTGTTCCTCCTTTGAGGCCGGAAAGGATTTAAACATTTGGAAAAACCCATTGCTGAAGAAAAGGTTCTCCCCCGTGTCTTTGAATGCTCTTGATGGACTTTGTTTTTGGAAAAAGACATGCATGAACGACGCTGTCACAGGCGCGTGCATGGCAGTGTTGAATTCTGCAACGGTGCACAATCGGTTCGCACTGTTCATTCCCCCCACCAAGAGTCACTGCTGGGACCAGCCTGAAGCCATGATTGGACAAAACAAAAATTGAAGGAGAGTCGATCAGCAACACACCTGTGGAAGAAATTTTCTTGCAAGTGAAGCCTTCAAGCTCGGATGCAATTCAGTTTGTTTTCCGTTGAATTGAATGACAAAGGGGGGTGCCACTGGATCGGGACATTTGTGTCAAAGCCCGAGGAGTGCAAAGAAGATGAAACAAGTGGCGACCATTGTCTGCAACATGACATCAGGGACACCGCTTGTGTGGATCACACCCCGCACCTGAATGAAAGTCGGAAAACAAAGTTAGAACGGTGCCTAAAATCCGCATTCAAAGTTCCCAATGCAAAACAAGCAAGAGACAGAATTCAGTTGAGACATCAACTTTCAGATCAGAATTCACTGCAACTGAACAGGCAGTTGAACTTGTCAAGGCATTGAGGTGCAAGTTGAGAATGTTTGGGGTGCCGATTGAGGGTCCTGCAAGCATGTGTTGTGACAACGAGGCGGTGTGTAAGAATGTTTCAATGCCATCTTCAGTGTTGAACAAGAAGATGCATGGGATCTCGTGTCATTTTTGAAGAGAGGCAGCAGCAGGAGGCATTTGCAGGACAGCAAAGGAAGACACTGTCACAAACCTGAGTGATTTGTTCACAAAGGTGCTGCCCAAGTTGAGGAGAGAAGAATTGTTGGACAGATTCACATGTTAATTTTTTGTGATCAGGTGTGAGTTTTTACCGGAATGGTTTCGCACGTGAAACATCACGTGCAATTAGTAGCAGACAACACGTGGAGCTAACCAGTGGCTCCGGAGGCCTTCGGAGGCCTTCTTTGCAGCTTGGTAAGCTCACTCTTTTATTTAGTCTTGGTGTCACGAGGACAACAGTGTTGTTTTAGTCGACTTTAGGATGCTTTGTGCGTGCAGACAGCTTCGACGACTTTGTGTTTTTGGTCGAAAACCGATCACTAGAAAATAACATGTCGTTTTGAAAAAAAATACATTTGCGCACAGGAGTGAAAAAAGGGTGTACCACTACCTTAACTGATCCTCAGAGGATTAAGTAATCCTCAATGCAGACACTCTCTTTTTGACCTCTCACGGCCATGTTCAGGCAAAAAAAACCATGCCCACCATTTAAGAGAGTGACATTGATAACATAGTTGAGCATGTTAGTTTGGTGAAGTTCCGACTGTTGCCATGGCCACGTTCGACCACCACAGGGGAAAAGTTGCGAAGACACGACACAACACCACCTCGTCGAGTCGACCTCCCGCCTCCCTCGGCGGCCTACCAAGACGACTAGTGCTAAATAATGTCAACCCCCTAATTTTTTTTGTTCACTTTCGTCTTTCCGACGAGGACGCTGCGACGACAACATGTTTTCCGGTTCTTTCTCGCCTGGACCTCCTTCAGTGTGGGACCTGCAAGGAAGGGGCTCCCGGGTCTTGAGCCGCTGCGCCTGCGTTGCTCAACAACCTGCCATTGCTGCTCGTTTTGTTTTTGCCTTGGCCATGTTCGAGCCAGGTGTTACCACTCTGAGTGAACATAGTGCAGCATTAAATTTATTCATGTATTACATACTTTTGTAAAAATGAATAAGATGCTGATTTTATTATTTGGATTAGTGATGCTGTCGTGACCGGGCAGTCTCATTTTGGTGGCTCAACAGGCTTGATCTGACGTGACAAAGAGGGCAAATCCTCCCATACAAAGCCACGTTTAATGATCAGGTTTAAACTTAAAACACATGTTCGCACTGGTCCTAACACTTTCGTAGTACACATCACCACTGCCGCTCACCACACTCCTTCGTCTTGCTGTCATTTGTGCTTTCGGTACCTGCAGATTCACTGAGGAAGAAGAAGTTTTGAATTGTTTGCCACTCTACAATTTATTAGTTTCTCTCAGGAAGCGAGCGCAAGTAGTCGAGCTTCTTAACAACGCCTTTTCAATATCTGGAGCAACTCTATTGCCTAAAATTTTGTCATCTCCACCCTGGCGACTGGGTCTACTGATTCTTGGTTGGCCGGGACGGTGATAATCTCCGGTTACAGTGACGAAATGCCCATCCTTGAAGAGACTACTTAGACCAAACATTCGTATCCAACTGTCTGTTTTGTACTGATGCAATTCGACTAGACACGCATCGTCACGCATCCAGAGCACATTCGGCGCCCAACCGCCGTTGGGAGCAACAAGGAGATCGGCACTGGCATAGAGCCGAACTTGCTCGTCAAACTCAGCCGGAATAGCTGTTACGACAGATATGTTGTATTTGTCCCCGTCGAACAGCCGGAGTATGTCTTCCACTTGCACTAAATTCCTCCAAGCGCTGTCTTGTCGGGTGTAAATCACGATGTGCTCTTTTCTGTCTTTGACCAGAGTTTTGTTGTTGTTCTTGCCATTGTCATTTAGGGCGACCCGCCTCAGATCACTTTGTATTGCTTTCATTCTAGATGCCGTGCCAAATTTTGCCATATTCCGCAAAAAACCGTTCATATACATGTGTCCTGTGGCACATACTGTTGCTGTTGGCTTTGATGACAATGACATTGGCGGCAGCAATCGAACGTCTTGTGCGTGCCAATGAAAGGTCCGATTGCACAGCTTCAAAAAGTCATTCGACCAAGAAGAATTCTCGGAATGGATTATCACTTTCATGTTGTCCTCCAAGGTTGACTCGTCCTGCAGCATGTGCAACCAGGCCAAACCCGTCCATAGGTCGTTGTGTAGCGCATGGTTGATGTTTTTTTGCATCGTGTAGATTGCTAGAACGTTGCCCATGATTGTGTAGTTCGACGGCAATAGCGGTGAAGATGGCTCTCGCTGTTGTCGTTCTCCCCAGGGCCGCTTAAACTGGCTTCGCCCTTGTTTATAACCACCGATGCAGGCCGGTTTCTCTTCCGAAAAATCGATGCAGCCACTGTCACAGGTAAAAACGTACTCGCCCGGTGTTATTGGCAGCTGTTCGATGCTTGAAATATCTGATGTTGGATTCAGTGTTGTCTCAGGGGTGGGACTATTTTGCTTGCGGAATCTTTCCTGCCAGAGCATTTCAAACTGCGTTTCGTTGAAGGAA
>WKLE02005949.1:0-18939 GCA_014885115.2 Asterionellopsis glacialis | reverse complement strand
ACGAGCTACCTACATATATACCAGGTAAAGCTGTACCAGGTACCTGGTACTGTAAATTCAAAGAATACAGCAACACTGCCTGTGAAAGATTCAAATTCTGACAGACAAGATATCATCTGTACGTATGAGCAATAAAAATAGATGACTCAAATAGATTTCGGGTAGTCTAATTCGAAGCAGTTGATTTAATTCTTCTATTGGCATATTAATCTTGCTTGGCAATTGGTACACTTCTCTTGCACCAGCACGTCAACTCAACCAACAGACACTCCGAGACAATAAGTATTTCGACCATGGTGCACTTCGTAGTTTCAACGATTGCGATTCTTGCTTCTCTCTCCACTAGTGAAAACTTGGTGCATGCTGCTCCGAATGGTGCACTATCTTGTCTACCTGGTGTTCCGTTTGCACCAAGTAGTCCGCATATTACATATACTGATATTTCCACTGGATCCTTTGCTGACAACGGATTTCAAGTCTTTTTGAATGATGACGAATTAACTCCAGAGACTCCATTTGTCGTCGATAATGGTGAAACTTATACCTTTAAGCTCAAGGGGACCACAGATAAGTTTACAGGCTTTCTAGTACGCTTCGGTGATGAAATCAAGGACTTTTCAGGCACCTTGGTACCCTCCTCCGCGGGTGTACAAGATAACGGTATATGCGGTGACTTGCTTGGACAAATCACTCATCAAACAGCAGATCTCAAGGATGAAATCACCGCCGATTTCAAAGTCGAAACTGCTGCTACCAATATTCCGATGGATGTCACTGTCGTACTTATCAATAAGACTACGCCAGGATCGGAATATTACAATGCAAGATTCATTATTACTGTACCTCCTGCACCTACTCAAGCACCCACACCTTCACCCACCCCAGAACCTACTGTAGAAATTACTCCAAAGCCTACCCCCTCCCCAACCCCGTCGGAATCAGGAGGTATTTCTCATTCCTCTTTTACGTGGAGTCTTCTTGTGGCAAGTGCGGCTTATGTATTGGTGTTGTCCATCATGTAAGAAAACAACATTATACATACTACTGTAGTAAGCACATACGCTACTTACATTGCATACAAAACACACCTAACCTAGAAGTTAGGAGTTACATGCTTTCTAAGTAAGTACGAATTGGAAAAAGAGAATGCTGTGTTTGCCTTGGTTCGTTCTTTCCTTAGTTCAAGTTTAAAGCTTTGCAATAATGTCAAGGAATTGTTATGACAGATAAGATATAGTAATATAAGATTTATTATTATATATAATAGGTTTTTGTTTGTTTGAATCAATGTACTGCAATGTTGTGATATATTAGAAGGAGACCATCGTTCGTATAATGCAATACGAACCGCATATTTACTGAGTACTGGTCTGTTTTGGATAATTCACATAGTTGCTTTTTTAAAGACGTGTAATATCTCTACCAAACAGTTGACGTTTCGTCCAATCATTTAGAACAAGTAAACGATTCCTCAATGAAACTTGTTTACTTAAATAAACACTCCTCCACAAGGCATTACCGACTTGGCCCTTCCCTTGTACATTTGGAGTATCAGGCAATAAGGAAACTTGTGCCAAGGCAGTGCCGCGTCCGGTGTAGGCCAATATGCCTAAATTTAAAAATTGAAATGGTTTGGCATAGTCCCAATCTTGTATAGCAAATCCTGCAACTTGATCCGACAAACGCAAAGGTACCTCAGGATTACGTTTAGGTGGTGGAAAAATAGAGTCCTCCATCGTTTCAGGACTTAATTGATATTGATTATTCATCAGACTTGCCAAATATTCACCCTGTTGTGCTGCAACTTGTGCTGTTGCTGGTAATTGCGCGTTGGGGTTGACAGAACAATCACCAAAACACAGCACCTGACCTTGACTCCCAATCGCACGTAACCATGGATCAACTGCGACACGTCCACGTGCAATCGATTGCTGTTCTTGTTGATCTGTGCCTAAATCTTCTACAAGTTGTAATGTAATAGGCAAGGGTCCATTCCCTGCCGCCCATACAGCCACGCCATAATCAATAGTAGTTCCGTCACCGAGGGTAATCGTATTTGCATCAACTTCTTTTACAGAACTTTCCAACAAAAGTTCGGTCAACGGTTCATCCTGGGATATCAATTCAGATATTTGTGTATCAGCTGTCTTACGATTCAATTGTTGTATAGCTTCTTCCTGTAAGGATTTATCAAATGGCGCCAATACAGTTGATGACGCTTCAATGACCTTGATACGGACATATTTTAACAGATTTGGATAATATTTGGGTCCATCTTGTTCAATAAAGTCACGTAATTCAGATGCAAATTCAATGCCTGTAGGACCAGCACCAATAATAGCAAAGGTTAAATTCTTAATCCGTTCTTCCTTGGTCATTTTAGGGATGTTGGCACGTTCAAAACAATTTACAATCGCAGTTCGGATACGAACGGCGTCTTCAACTTGTTTTAAAAAACAACAATATTCACGTACACCGGGAATACCAAAGGTATTCGTTTGAGCACCGACAGTGACTACTAAACGATCATACTCTACTGTAAAATCTTCAATGTCGCAACTATTACCATCACATACCACAGATTCACATTCGACAGTCTTACTCTTGGTATCAATACGCATAGCTGTTCCTTCCAGGTAATTAGCATTGCGATTTACCTATACAGAAATATTGGTAGAGGGAATGAAAAAAGGAAGAAAGCAAGAGATTAGAACACCACAACCAAAAAGCATTGCAGGTACATTAAATAAAAACAGCAACATAATATCAGCATCATACCTCGCGGATAGGTTCTGTAATCGATCTATATTCCACCGTTCCCACAGAAGCACCAGCTAACATGGGTGTAAACAAAAAATAATTACGTGGTGAAATAATAGTAACATCATACAAGGATGTATCAATATCTTTTAAAAAGGATGCTGCGCCCCAACCTGTACCCAAAACAACAATTCTTTCTTTCGTCTTTTGGGACGAGCCATTTAGAGAGTCTTCTGCACCTTTATTCGACTTCTTGGTAAGCTTATTCACATACCCTTCCACAAATTCAATCGTTTTTTCCGCAATAAATAAAGGATAGGCACGTGGTTGCGTCATACGTTTAATTTTCATTTCCAAGGATGTCTTATCGTCCTTTGCTGTAGACGTTGTAGCCGTAGTAGTGCTTTTGTCTGCCTCCTCTGCTTCAGCAGCTTCATCGTCTCCCGTAAGTAAGGCATCCATACCTTCACCTTCTCTCACAGCATATTCTTCTTCATTTTTATCGGTTAAAACTGAATTGCGTTTTTCGATTTCTTTACGCAAATCTTTTTCAGTGTCTAATCCAGAATACAAACAAGAAGATGGAGAAGATCTAGCGCTTTGAATACTATTAATTTTGTTGGGCTTCACAACAAATGCTTCCGATGATGAATGAAGTAAAGTCGTTGCGACTAAAACTAATGGTGCCAATGGAGATATCCTCATGATGAATTGATTGACTTTATTAGGGATTTGATGTACTTCTTTATATAATGCAAAAGAGAAACAGACGAGAATCACCGCTCCTAATGTTGCCTACTATTTCCAATGATCGACACAGAAAAAAAGGAGGGCGAAGGTAAAAATATAGAAAGGTACTGTATTTGCACCAAATATTTTACAATAAGCACTGAGGCAAACGCACGACAACAAACTGCTTTTTCGTCTCGTGCTGTATTTTGCGTTGTGGGCTTCTTTGATGTTGGGTTTCGCAGATATTGAAGAAAGAATTTTTTGCGGTTCAGAAAGGTCTTATGTTTGTTGTCGTCGATGCAATGAGCCAACAGTTATTTCGCAAATGATCAAACTATCGTCATACCACGTCACTCACTATTTTTCTTCTTACGACAGGCTGATGGACAGACGTTTGAGAGACGCACTTCAACTCACTGTCTTTGCAACTTACGCGCTGCGCAAAAGTGGAAAAAGATATCTAAATACTTAAATAATAATGTGAAACTTTAAATTCTAGATTCCAAAGTATTTTTCTATCAAGCATGCCGCAGTACAGTACCTACCAGTATTATAATGTTGAACGGTAAATACAGGTAAGTTACGAACTATGATATGTTAGCATCTATAGAAGTGATCCGGGGAGTACGTACACAAGACAGTAACATTCGAAAATTTAAAATAGGAGATCATAAATAATTTTACCGGCGGAATAACGGTTTGTGGCAATGGAAAACATGACGAATACAAAAATACTAAAAAGATAGACGACTCAAGATGTCACCGGGTCGATGTTTTCTAAGTTGCCTTCGTTTCGCTGTGCATTACGTTCCGACGACCCAACGCTGATCCTGGGGAATGTACATAGCATCGCCAAATGACAACTGCGAGTTGCACCTCGACACAGAGACGCAAACCCATTTCCGTTCTTTTGTTTTTCGTGGGAGACAGAATTTCTCCATAGATCTTGTTGTCCTGATTCTAGCCACCGAACGGACTCAAAAATATTGATCATGGTATCTGCAATCGAAGAAGAAGAAAAAAATCTCATCCCATCTAGAGAAATCAATTTTCAAAATATTGTTTTAAAATTATATCAACAGCAGCAGCAAGAAGATGACAATAATAATGACAACAAATTTACATTTTCTTCATTCACCAATTCAATAGAAATTGAATTGTCGAAGTTTACGGGGAAAATTACACTAACGCAACAAATGCCACCACCAGCACCACCAGAATTAGATACAAGTGAACAAGAAGCAAAAACACCGTCCGCCACAACATCATCCGACAGAAAAAAAGTATCCGTTACCTTTCCACCATCACCAGAACGCAATGAATATTTCTTTAATAATACTGAAAATTACGACGAACATGAAATTGATTTTAACGATGACTCCAGTGTTGACAATACCAATGACATGAATATCAACGGCAATGAAGAAGAAGAATCCTATTTGTCTAGTTTATTAGATGAAGAAGATGATCCAAGTGTTAATTTAGAAACGTTAGAACAAAGTTTAAACCTAGACGATGATACCAACAAAAGCAAGCAGGAAGAAAAATTCAATGAAGATGAAATTTTAGCCCAGTCAGAAAAGGGCGGAAGTGCCCGTGATGAGCATATAAGCCAGCTACATCAACAGCCCCAACAACAACGACAGCAAGAAGATGAACATCCAAAGGAACGCACATTGTTACACGATCTCTGTAGTGGATTACCAACACAAACAGAATTACAAGAGTGTTTATTAATGGACCCATCTGCATGTTCGAAAGTTGATCCAGAACACGGACAATTACCATTACATATATTGTCTGAAAATATGCCGCTATTAAAAACATTAGAAGGACAACACATTATATCTGAAATTGCACTGCAAATGATACGCATACATCCACAAGCCATCATCACATTGGATTCTAATGGACGATTACCATTTATATTGCTATTACAAGATTGGGTAGAAGAAACGTATAAGAAAAAGAAAACCAAGATTAATGTATTTCAAGAAATCTTATGGAAAACACGTGTAAGCCGCGCCGCAAAAGGGATGTTTTCACCACCTGCCAGTACCATGAACACTAATGCTACCGTGTCAATGAAAGATCCTTCTACAGTCACTGGAGCATCAGGCACAACCGTAGAAACGGATGCAACAGGAGCAACATCCAATAGATCTTCATTACTTGGAGGCAGTTTCCCATTTTCACCTTCATCATTCTACAACAGCACGTCTACTCCCAGACAACAACGATTATCCTTATTTGCTTTACGTCAGCAGATGTCTAAAGCTTCGTCTGTCCAAAGTGGTGATGGTGATGGTGCGGATTCCGCGGCAAGTACACCAGTTGGTGGTGATTACAGTGATGGTGGAAGTATACATAGTAATCCTAGCAATAGGAGCAGCAAGCATCGGTTTTCTTCTAAGTTTGGACACATTCTGATGAAAAAGAATCAGTTTACCGCTTCTAATGCTACTACTACGTCCTCTATTCTAGACTCTAAAGAATGGAATGAAAAATCAATTCGTAAATTCCCAAAGGCATACCTCTCTGAAACGGCAGAATTTGCATTTCAAATGTTATCCTCTGAGTTAGACTTTTGGGGTGCTACATCAGGACGTCATTTAACGTATGAACAACAGCGTACCAACAGACGCGCATTGGGAGCGGAAGTTGCCAAAATACCACAATTGCTCAAAACTATATTAATGATTGAGGATGATGAAACACGAAAAAGGGTTTTAAAATATTCCATCATTCGGCGAACTTTTCTACGGAAAGAGTCCATACAGGACTCAACATGGTTACTGAATATGTTACAAAAGAAAGGGTTGCCATCCAAACGTGCTGTTGACTTCTTTGAAGAAGCATCCTCTGTCACATTAGAAGATTATGTTGGGCATTTTAGAACTCCTCTCCAGGACGACCGTGACGCATATCGCTTAGAAAGGTCAGAGTTTGCTACAGGTGTTTCCAAATTAACAGAGATTGTCCCTATACTCTTTGTTCTGGAAGCGAGTGAAATTGAACGTGCTGCTGCAACGCCCTTAGTCTGGCATGTCTTGGAAGTCGTCCTTTCTAGACCATTTGTTATTGGGATTGTTGGTATTGATCTGGTATTGCATGTGACATTGATGATTACATTCCGTAATTCTGTAACCCCCACCAAAGATGATAGTGCATTCTCTTCAATACCCACTCAAGTGGTGACGCAAATAACAATATACTTTTTAGTACGAAAGGTAAGCAGAAAAACCAAGGAATATCGTTTATGTGTTGTACGAAGGATTGCTCCGAACTCTTTATCTCTAAAAGCTCATACTACTTATTTGATATTTGTTTACTTTTAACTATCTGAACATTAAAGATTGCCGAGGCAGTTTCATTATTGCAAATATCGAGTAAGTTTCACAAAATCTTTCAATCCAGAATTAGTATCAGGTTGCCATGTCTTTGCTTCGCATCTCATCATATTGGCAACATTTTTTACTGTTTCTATTAGGGCGTGTATTTACATCGTACTTGGCCGATATTTGGAATTTGTTTGATGTCCTTGCGATCCTTCTTACTGTCATCGCCAATTCTTACGCTTCAACGAACCCCGACGATCAAAGGTAAGAAATACTATGGGATTCATTTCTCCCAAATTATTTTATTTGTTTTTAAATGACCTCACATGATGTTCCCTTTACCAGACCTAATCTCAATGCCTTCATTTTAGCATTGCTTTGGTTCAAAGTTTTGAGCTTTTTGAAAGCAATTAATGTTCAGATGGCGACCTTCATCCTATCAGTGATGAGAATCATCTTTGATATCAGATTTTTCGCTGTAAGTACGTTTTGCAAAAGTTTACAGAGCAACCTACTGCATCAGTTTCTTTTGCCCTTTGCTCATTTTTTTTCTACATGTTCCTAACTCGATTGATAGATCGTTCTTGCGGTGATTATCATGATGTTTGGAGAGTAAGTAAACAAATCAAAATATTCTGAGGCCCTGTAAATATGGACATAGCTAAACATATCGCTTTGAACATTGCTCTTGTTTCTTTTAGTCTTTTGCATATCGTTTTTACTACCACAGACGATGGAAAATTTTGTAATCCTGAAAATGGCGAAGATATCGAAGCAAATGTTGTTGACTTTTGCAGTTCTTCTCCGGGGAGTAATTACTTAAGGATGTATGCCTTACTTATTGGTGATTTTGAGTTGGAACAGGTGAGATCATAGGACTAAGCTCCATACACAGTATGCCTACTGCTCTCTTCTTTCTGTAAAATGGTCCACTCTAATTTGTTGGCTTGATCTCTTTTTGGATTCGTGTGTACCAGTACCAACAAAATGGGGCAATTACAACAATTTTTGTGCTTTTTACTATTTTTGGTGTTATAATCCTTCTTAATGTGTTGATTGCTGGTAAGTTTCAAACGTTATGTATCCTTGATACATCTAATAGGTATTTCAACTCTCGAAACGGCTCATCGCCTTTTCCATACATTCGTTGTATTTACATCTGTAGTTGTAAGTGATTCATACGAAAGGTCTACACTGAGTAGCAGACTGTTGTTTGGTAGAGCACGCGTCAGTTTTTTAGCTGAACACATCGCATTAGAACAGGTAAGTTGACGAGAAAGCTTCAAATTCTGAGCTTTTTGTTCCATGTAAAGTTAACAATTTTGGCGTAACATTAATGTTCTGTTGAAAACCACAGTTTCTTGAGCCTGGAAGTAATCCTTTCAGCAAAATGCTTACAAGCTCAAGTAATATGAGAATAACAAACAAATGCCTTCTCATGATTGGCTTGATTGGTAGATGGTAGGTTTCGCGAATACCTGTATTCCTAATGTATACTTTGTGTACCTGAGAGCTTTCTATGCTCCACAGCTGTAATATCTATCTAATTTTATCCTTGTGTTTGTTATGCCCAAAATAAAAACAGGGTGGCGATTCTTATGTTGATCATCACAGCAATCCTTGCTGATGTGTATTTGGTAGGACGTGCGATAGAGGTAGCCCTTGCAAGGAACACATCATTTGTTGTCATGATTTTTCTGGTTTGTTTGGCGTTGTTCTTGACATCGTCACTATGGATCATTATTCATTTCATTGTAGATGGTTTCTCAGAACATTTGACAAATAAACATGTGTGTTTGAAGAAATTTGCAGACCGGAATCGATACGTAGCAAACATGCTGCTTCGATTCATCCGCCACCATCTTTTCACTGCTGACGACACTGGCGCTGGTAATGATGGAGAAACTGTTTGGCGAGGTCGTTTAAGTTATTTGGAAACAAAGATGGGAGCCCTTGTAGAGCAATCAGAAAAACAGATTTTACTCGCTATAAAATCCAATGAAAGCCTACTGAAAGATGAAGCTATCCTTGTTGAAGCGCTACGTTCAGAATTAGCTGCCCTTCAAGCAAGTAGAGAACAAAGTTCAACCAGATGAGGAAATAACTTTTATCATAAGAAAACTTCATTTTGTCTGTAACATTCCTTCTTTTTTGGTTGGATGATTTTATTATTTTTATCCTTGCACCATGCTTTTAGAAAAATGGTGTCTACTATGGGGTGTTCCTGCACGCAGTTTTACAAATTTTGAAACAGCATGACTTTTCCAGATTTGTGAGTTGTCATATTATGATTTTGTTCCAGAATACCTTTTAGTCTTCTATTCTTTGCAGACCATGTGTGTCATGGTCGAGAATGCATGCGTTTGGGTTGATCTGCATTTCTTTCCAACTATTTTCTTACAACGTTGCAAGACCACGATGCCGGGAGATGTTTTGCTTCAACGGAGACAAAAGTATCTAGATTCTCAAGTCTTTCTTGCCAATCTGTGGTAGATTTCCTTCTTTGTTGCTGTTCAATCATCATTTGGGACGTTACTAGATCTTCAAATATTTCTGTAGATACACAACGTTGAAGTTGTCGTATGATATTGATATGGACCATTCCATCTTGACAACACTGTTTGAATATATTAGAAATGACATCATCAGTATCTTTGTGTTGCGTTGTTCGACAAGATGCGATTGTTTTGATCATAGTTAGATATGCCACATTATTTGGCCCCCGGAAACCAACCTTATGATCAGCATCGTCGTAATTATCATGTCCGCACAATTCAGACCAAGTTTGCATTGCAATTCGATAAGCTGTATCCTTGTTTACCTGATCACTACTACACAAGCATGCTTGAAGTACAGCTGTGTAAGTAAAGATACTTGGTCGAATCCATGCCTTTTTATCATTATCTTTGTATAAGTGTATCATGTCATCCAATATTCGACGTGCTTGTTGAGCACGATCAAATTTAGTACTTTTTGCAAATGCTTGTATAAGAGCGGTATATGATCTTGAATTTGGCATTACTCCGTTATCGTTGTAGTCATCTTCTTGCTGCTGCTGCTGTTTTTGCTGACATCTATTGTACTTTTTAGATGTAACATGATTGAAGAATTCCATTGCCTTTTCAGGATTTCCTTCTCGTGCCCATGCATCTAATACAGACGTGTACAAAACACAATCATTCCATGATTTAAAACTATTTCTCATCATTTGCTTGTTGTTTGTGTTGGGATTACTATTGGTACTAGCCATCTTTTTTGTTGTTTGTAATCGATTTTCCATATGCATCCATATACTTTGTGCACGTTCAGCACCACCCTTCAATCCACTTTTACCCCATGCATTAATTACATGAGCATAACATATAGCATCCGGTTTCATTTGTTCATTCTGAGTTTCATCGTATACATGTTCCATATGTAGAAGTAAAGCTTCGGCACGTTCAGGATTGTTGGAGCCGCTGACAAGGTGGGTTTGTTGTTGATGGCTCTGTTGTTGATGATGTTGTTGTTGCTGTTGTTTTACTCTTTTTATTTTTGACCATGCTTCAATAACATTTGTATAACATGCCAAATAATTAAATGTATTATTGTCATCACCGTGGCTTTCAGTCATATCATTATTTCGAATATATTGGTATTCCAATTTTCGCAACCAGTATTCGGCACGTTCTGGCGATTGTGGTGCATGACAACGGCACCATGCATCAATTAAGACACCATAAGAATATATATTTGGTTGTATCAAAATTGAATGCTCCGGATCATGGTGCAGATGATTCATATCTTTGACAAATAATTCTTCAGCTTTAGGTCCACATGTGTAGGGATTAGAGCGTCCAATAGCTTTCAATACAGCAGTGTAGGTAACGACATCTGGAAGAAAGTCAGGTCCAGATTCCAACATTTCGTTTAATAAACGTTGACAATGTTCATGTGCACGTGGATGTCCTGAATTGGCATAGGCTGTGATTACAAGTGTCATACAATATGAGTTAGGTGGTGTTGGTACCCTTTTTTTGTTCTTGTTGTTGAGGCTTTTGCAATAGGCATCATAATGCTTTTGCATTTGACGAAACAATAATTCTGCTTCACGACCTCTCGATAAATGATGTTTTGATACTTGTACTGGAGTACGAGCTAATTTGACCAACTTGGCTGCATAATAGCCATACGCATACGAATAAGAACGATGACTAGATGACGACGACTGCTGCTGCTGCTGCTGATTGCGATATTCACCATGTTCATTGTTATTACTACTTCTGGAACGTCTTTTTGGTTTTGGATACGAAAATTTTGTCGTTGTCGTAACATGATCATCCAGATGAATAATATTACTTGTTCGTCGCAAGTCAGCAGCTACCATCATCAATTTCGTTTGGGCTGTTCTTGTTGTTGTTGCCATTGTCGTCAATGAAAAAGCAAACGACAATGGTAAGCATTGCAGACCTACCAAAACGACGATGAAACCAAACGGAATGGCTCCATGTTTTGATCGAAACGAATACGAGGTCATCTTGTTTCTCGCTTTTCAATCTAACAGTAAATTCTTCTACGAATGATGATCAATGATGATGTGTTCAGAACAGAAACCGTGAAAGTTGTTCTCTACAGTAGAGTAGCTCTTCGTGCTTGCAAGAGAAAAATTATCGGTGGTTGTCCTGTGTGATGGGATCTGATATATCTGATGGATCAGTCAGCGCCAGGCAGGTGCACAAAAGACAAAAGACGTCATTCAAAAAAGTTAAAAACGTACATGATTCAGCCCAAGTAGATCTCTTACACGATGTGAATTCATATAGTAAAGTTGCGATGGGAAGACATTTCCAATAATACACAATATTCTGGTGTTTCTTTCTGTAGAACGGATGGCATCGAGTGACAGCAAGACTCGTTTATTAAAATATAAAAACGAAAGTGGTCCGTCCTCAGTCGGTATTGAGCTGGTGTTCGGCGGCTTTATTTACCAGTAGGACCTATTATATGTCTGTCATTCCTTGGGACCACAGAGATGTAGTCTATCCGATCTGTGTGATAGAGATAGCCCGAAGATCACGAGATAGCGGCAGACCTCCTTTTTGTGTGCACTGGCGCCCGAAGATTGGACCAAAGATTGGACCAACAGCGACAGGCCAAGCAAGAGAAGGCAATAAACCAACACACCTACCGGTAATTTCATTATCGGAGTCAACTGACACTGTGATTCTAGAAAGGTGCTGCAATCATGGTACGTTTTCACGATATCAGGGTGTTTCGTGTTCGGCAATAAATTTGATATGAATGGAACCGATTGGCTCGGTTTGATTCAACTCTGAGCAATGCTTCATCCTTTCGAAGCTTTTCCTGCTTACTAACGCTGCATACTCTTCTTCACTTCTTTCGTTGCACAGCCAAGTGGGAAGGGTAGTAAATTATTACGTTATGTGGAACATCGATTACGTGTGACATTGCAAGACGGACGGTCCATTGTGGGTACATTTTTAGCGTTCGATAAACATTTGAATTTAGTGTTGAGCGAAGCCGAGGAATTCCGGACATCCAAAAAGAAGTCATCCTCGTCTTCCAATATAGTCGAAGAGAAACAGCTAAAACGCGTATTGGGGTTAGTATTGGTTCGTGGTGAAAACGTTGTAAGTTTAGTCGTCGAAGGTCCACCACCACCGTCATCCAGTGGTGCTAAGTTAATGCCAGGTGGACCAGGAATGGCACGAAGTGCTGGACGTGGCAGCGCAGTAGGTCTTGCTGTTCCACCACCTAATGCAGGACCTGGAATGGCACCACCCGGATTAGGTGCAGCACCTGTACATGGTGTAGGTGCACCTGGAATGGGTGTTGGACCACCGCCTCCTCCTCCACCGCCCGGTGGTATGGGTGGACCGCCTCCTCCTCCTCCACCAGGAATGGGGAGAGGTATGCCATACTAACTACACTACACTACACTACACTACACTACACTACACCATAATGGGGGCACACTTACAAGATGAAAAAGAAAAGTGAAAAAAAAAGGCATTATTGTTGGAGAAAGAATACTTTTGGAAAGAGATTCGTAAAAAAGAAACACTTCAAGAACATACATGTTTCGATTATCTTGTTTGTTAATCGAGCAGTATTTTTTACGTTCGCAACTTTATATAAGGTAAACGTATTTTCAAAAACACGGTATAGTATAAATTCATTTTGTATTTTGAAAAACAGAACGGTTTTCTTTCTCGAAAAAGAGATTATGGTAAAGCACACACATGTAGTACAACAACCAAGTCAAAAGTCCACTCAGCTTTATTGTTTTTGACTTCTTGGTATCGACGAATCAAAATGGTTCAGAATCTCATGATTATTTCATCGTTTAGTATTGACTGTATTCCTCTCAAATTAGAAAGCAGACAAACAAATGAATGAATGAATGAATTCATATTACATCAGAGGCACCTGCTAGTATGAAATTGCAGCTGTTTCTAAAGTTTTGGTACATTCCCCATTATTTATTCTTCTGCGTGTGTCAGTTTTTTTTGGGTGTGCAAAACGAGATTCAAGGCATTATTCCTAGAGTAGCCATCACAAGACGGGTTGCACAAAAATAGACAAACTAGTTGGAGTGATATCAAAGCGATATTAGTTTGATCTTTATCTTGTTATTCAAAAGCGTTTTCTGCTTTGAAAACAATAGATCGCCTTTGCTATAAAACTGTACAGCTAGAATATTACAGTATCTACTAAAATATTCTAAAAGGAAAAGAAAACTACATTCTCGACTGACCCAGTTCATCTAGAACAAAAAGAATGTTCACAGAAACTTGTATTTTTGTCAAATTTTACTTTTAGTTCAGTGGATGTACTTACATCCTTCTGTTTGGTGGAACTTTCAAGCGCAATTCATAAAGGTTCAAAGACCTCTTTTCGGTGAATATTCACTTGACGGGCACGTAATGCATTTTCAAAAGGGCATTGAGAGGTGAAAAAAAACACTAGGAGATGGATCTTTCTTTCATCGCAACCATTTATATTTAACCTCTACTTCATTGATTTTTCCTCTTCTCCGATAAATGCAGGCACTTGGTGGTAAAAGTGGGAGAGATATTGGATTATGACGACTGGCATGGTGGCAATGGTGTAGTGGATTTGGCGGCGGCGGCGGTAGACCTGCATCTGGAAAGAGTCGTTTTGCAAACAATGCCAGCCGATAATGAATGATTCGAATCAATTTGATTTTATGTGAGACCGACGACAGACTGACTTGCAAAATCAGCAATTTATTTAAAGGCACCTACCGATTACAGACTGTAGACATTGAAGTTGAATGACGTATCATGATGTGAGAAAGAAAAATCTTGTCTTGATGTGGAAAAGGATAGGCTCTGGATGCACAACACGAGGACGCGACTGACAACATGAGAGGTTACAGCATATCACAAACTTCATAATACCGCATCATCATTACGCTGTGCTTTATTTGTCGTCCATTTGGTGTCACTCATTTCTCGTCTTCTGCCGGCCCCTTTCAAATTTAAACGTCATCACAACACATACAATACACAAACTAGACTAACCCATCATGTTTGCTGCGAATAAAATCCTTGCAGTTATTGCTGTACTTGCAGCTACCACTTACTGTTCTGCATTTGTATCTCCTTCGTTCGCTAATGCCAAAAGTAGAGTATCGTTTGGTCTTGAAATGGCTGCTGGTAATACCAACTACGACAAAGTATTTGTAGCTGGTGGATCACGTGGAGTTGGAAAACATATTGTTGAAAAGCTTGTTGCCAATGGTCATCAAGTCGTAGCGCTTGTACGAAGTGATGAGGCTATGGAAGAACTTGCTGGTATCGAAGGAGTCACTCCTGTCAAGGGTGATGCCTTTGATTACAAATCTGTTGAGAATAATATGGACGGGTGTGATGCTGCCATTACAACACTTGGTGGTGCAGCTGCTACAGGTGATGGCGATGCCAAACGTGTTGATTACGAAGGTAATAACAATGTTATTGAGGCGGCAGGTATCTTAGGCGTGACTCGTGTCGTCCTTGTGACTAGTATTGGATGCGGTAATTCCAAGGATGCAATACCTGAATCTGCCTATGAAGTGCTGAAGGATGCCCTAGCAGCTAAGCAACGTGCTGAGAATGTGTTGATCAAATATTACACCAATACTAACTGGACTATCATTCGTCCAGGTGGATTGAAAAGTGAACCAGCCACCGGCAAAGCTATCGTTACAGAGGATACCTCTGCTATTGGAACAATCCATCGCGAGGATGTTGCTGATCTCGTTGTAAAGACTTTGACGTCAGCAGCTGCTGAAAAGAAGGTTCTTAGTGCAATTGATCCATCGATCGAAACTGCTACAAACCCTGACGGAAAAACCTTTGACGAATTTGGATTATGAACAAGTACGTTGTAAAGTGGCTCTATTCTGTTGCGAACAAATAAAAATCTAATAATTTTTCGATATAAACAAGATTGTTAAAGCTATCTCAGCCCAGAGGGCAAAAGGGACTACTATTTACACCTATTTATGCTGCTGTTGTTCGCGGCTTGGTTTAAGCATAGTAAACGTGTGAAACGCAATACCCGGCTTTCTTGGGCGTTGAAGAACGGAATCGTATAGCAACTTGTATATCTTCACCGTCTTCGCCATCCTTCCAATCACGTTTAGCCATTTCTTCGTCATTAAATAGTGGCCACACAGCACAGTTTTTGGTAAATTCAGCTATATGCGTCAACCATTCCTCACGTTTCATAACTTTCGTGATTTTCCCATTGATGGCAATATCCATTTCAAAATCCTGAGGAACCAACTGATCCGGAGTAGGTTTACCAAGTTCCCGATGTCTGCCATCAACGGCGGATGCATTATATGGTGTCGTATCCGCAGTTTTCCCGTCGTTCACTTCTGTCCAACTCTCTGTTATTTTGTTTGCAGAACCGCACCACCACTCCATGCGTGCAAGGATGATCCCCTCCTTTACGTTTGGGACAGTAAATACCAACCAACCACTCAGTGGTGTACCGTGCACATCTAAATGATTATCATTAGCACCGGTCATGAGACATTTATCCTCGTCTTTGATACGACCGCATGTTGACATGGCAGATCCGTCGCAAAGTCCACTTGTAACTCTCCATCCAGTCGTTTCCCAACCTCTTCCAGGAACAATATCATCGTCATTTCCAGAGGCGGCCAGCTGTCGGTGCACTCCCGTGCGAAAAGCCATTGGATTTGTAGCAGCTGCTAATGATGCTGCGGTATTTTTTGTGCTTGCTCGGAAAGCTTTATGGGATGCTGCGGTCAACCACCTTCGGCTAGGTGGTGAAGTAGATGAATTAGTCTGGGTAGCATTGTTGTCAATTTCGACGTCATCAGTCCAACTATGGTCTAAATCAGGAGCAGGAGCTGTAGTTGCAATTGCAATAGCATGGACATCAATTTCATTATCAGGGACAGCTTGATTGAGTGGCAACAAATCAAAGCTTGTGTACAGTTGCTTGTCTGGATATGTCGGTTTGTATCCATTCGGAGCTGCATGCAATATGTTAAGTAAATCATAATCTTGGTGTGCTCTTGGTTGCCACATACCATACCCATGCATGGCAACACGACAAATTCGTGGCATCCACGGGATCAGCTTTTCACATGGAGATCGGACATCCTCTTCACCATCTCCCTTCGGAGTATTGATGTGAGTCCTTAAATTTTCTCGAATCGTTTGGTAACTAGGACCTATATGCCAATACTTTTCAGCCAAGGGAAAGCCATCTGTTTCAATTCCTTTCTCCCATTGTTCCAAAGCTGCAGCCAACCCTTTAAGTACAACCAAAGCCAGTTTTCTCCCTTGCCACTGGTGGACACGATTTCCAGGGTGCCACCCTACCTGACTTCCAGGGTGTGGATCTTGATTGATGAGCGGAATAACATCCGATCGTGGTTCCCAACAGATGGCGTTGTATTTATCGTCGCGTGATTCGAATCCATTCAAAAACCGTGTGGCCCATGGTAACGTTTGAGCTTGAGCTAAGTCAACTGTCTCAGGTAACATGGACACATCTTCAAGGTAATGTCCAGCCCACGCCGTATGATTCGTTTCCTCCAAAACGTTAAATTGTCTCCCTGGATTGGCATGCAAAAGTAAAGGGACACGTTCACCTGTCAATATAGCTTGTTTGTTGAAAAAGTCAATAGGCGGCGGGGAATTTTCCGTCATACCACTATCCCATTCCATAATATCAGCTTCGCCATACAAATCAGCACCACCTAAGGATATCTGCAAAGTCCCGACACCACCCATAGCCATGTTACGTGAAATCAATCGAATACCTAATTTATCGAAGACACTGCGTTATTCAATGATCCATTCATTGCATCAGAAAACTAATAGAGTTAGTTCAACATTGGTAAAAGTGCATTATAGCAATATTCAGTCACACCCTTTTTAGCATGCATGTATCACTTACGGTTCCATAATTCGATGAAACATTAAAATTCTATTTTGTTGAAAGTTATTCCCGTGCCCAGCTGCAGCAGAATGTCCACCCAACACTGCATAGAACTCATCATTAGTGATGAGCGCGTGTAATAACTTTCGTACCAAACCTGCAAACGCTACATCTGTCAAGACTGCAATACCTTTAATGGGTAGATGTTGCGGTTTAGCAGATGAAAAGTCATAACTACTGTTTCTTGATGGTAATATATGTATTTTCCATTTTTCTTCGCGTTCCTTTAGTTGATCATCTGTTAAGATCTTTTCATGTTTATCATTGTAAAGTGGGGATCCATATTCAGCGTAGATAGCCTCCGTAACACGGTCCACTAACGATTTGGCTTCCGTGATAAATTTAGATACATATTCTTCATCTGTTTGCCAAGATCCTGGTATAAAATCTTCATTTGCCTTATCCTTATAATCGTCATTCGTGAAATCAGCCCATGGACGTTCCTCTGCAAAATCGTCTACAAAATCCCATGCGCCCCACGTTTGACGTACTTTTTTCATTTTTTCTATAAACTTCTCTTGTTGTTGATCTACATAATAAGATATATATGGATTATTTCAGGAGGTCAAAAAAGCAATAGCGATGGTTCATAGAGATGATCAGTGGTAGGCAATACAGGAAAAGAAATCAATGGTTCTCTGTTAGTAAGTATCGAATATCATAGATGTGGCTTGTGCGTCGTATCATTGTCGTCAACCCCCCAAAAAGAAAATAAAACGTACCAAGAAATTCTTTCGATTTATCATATAAATGTGAGGCATAGGGTGACCGATGTTCATCATGTACATAATGACCATACAAATTCATAATGTTTTCTACGTTTAATGATTTGACTGCATGGCCCAAGTTCGATACCGGTACAAAGATAGAATCACTTTCAAATGCAATCCCTTCACCCTTCGCAGCTGCCTTGGCACCTGCTGGATGTGCAATGTTATTTAAACCACCAAAAGATGATGAATGCGTATTTTGTTGACCGGGTTGTCCTGAAGCGTTCGCAGTTTGTTTTCGTAACGCTCCTCCTGTACGGACGATCCAGATGTATACCGAAAATGCTAGCAATGCCATTGAAAAGTATTTCATAGATGTCATTGAAGACGACCCTCCATCTGGAGACGTAATTTTTTGTAATGCGGAACCAGCAGAAGACGACAACGATCCGTTTTTGGATGAAGTCTTTCTCTGATTGACGCGACGGTGGTCACCATTGTTTTCGTTGGAATTTACGCCTTTGCTTTCCAACAAACTGGACATTTCAATTTCGTCGGGTTCCATTTCAAGTTGTGCCATGATTAAACTCTCTAGTAGCACTCGATTTTATACGAAAATGGCTTCCTTTCAGGCAATGAGTCCGTGATGTCCTTGCAATGATAAAAACGATATCCTGATAACAAACGATATCATGGATATGTTGCGTTCAATGTTGTCTCAAGGGCAGCTGGTTCTAACAAGTAGACCAACAAGATCTTGACATATTTACCTCAAGTAGATTTACCGTGTGTTGCTGCTAGGACTACAAGAGCACCGTAACAATATCTGCACCGTGCGAAAAAATTACTGAAATCTGCGCGAATACAATTGCACATGAAATTTAAAATCCGTATTAAGTAATTTTCAA
>WKLE02005908.1:7604-20023 GCA_014885115.2 Asterionellopsis glacialis | reverse complement strand
CAGCGTTTAAATGAATTGGGAATACGTAAAGATGAAGAAGGAGAACAGCAGAATATCGAATTGGATGATGTACAAGTTTGTTGAAGGATGAAAGGTGGATTGTTGTCATTAGAATTTGGATATTATTTGACAAGTTATAAAAAGGAATGTGATTGAATATTTATTTTATCAAAATATCTGATATCTTACAGCAGTCTACAATCAAATAATATAAATGAAAAGTTAGAAAGGAAAAGACAGTGTGAGATATGATGGCAAACTCCTGCATTTGAAGTGTAAGACTTGTACTTCTGTGAAGTTGAAAAAATAAGATATTCTAGTTTTGGAACACGAATACTGTAAAAAACTTAACAACCAAACTGTCCGATTGTCCTGATATTTTATAGAAGCTGTTTATATTTTAAAAAATTGATGCAGGTAAAAAATTATAGTTGCAAGTAGGTGCTTGAACTATTGGAGCCAGCATAACAAGAAAGTAATAACATGTATTTTTTAGAAATGTTTGTGATGAACGAAAGAAATGACAATCAACCCTTTATGAATATTTGAAGCCCAAGCATATTTCATGTTTACAGTTTAATTTCCTACTTTTCTTTTCATTGTTTCTTTGTTGTGCAACTTGTTGATTGTTACTTTTTAGGAGAGTACCATTGATTTTGATGTTATCATTGTCGTGATATTCATTTCGACTATCGAAATAGAAGTAAAATAAATTTTACACAAAGAGTACTCTACCGGTACCCTCTCTACATTACACCGTTTTGCATGGTGAATACATCCCAATCGATTCTATCTTATCTGATTGGTTAGTACATCAGCTTGTGATGTCATATATTGAGTGTACTCAACGGGCGCATCAATCCTCCTGCTTTTCCTATCAAAATGGATTTGCTGGATTTGGTAAAAATCAATTATGACCCCTACTGTACCTGGTAATCCCTTGTGTCAAGTCTGAACTCCCCACAAAAAATGCAAGGTACCACCATGATCAAGACGAATAGAAGACAACGTCCAAGAAGGTCATCATGTACCCGATGGGTTTGTGGCTTGTTTCTCGTATTTCCTGGTTCTCTTATTTTCCGTTTACGTTGGTTACGAGAAACGATGGACCAAAAAGGAGCCTCCTTAATTAGCAAATACCCGACTATAACAATTTCATCCTCTTTGGAGAGTTATGCCATTGGTAAAGGCCGTAAAACAAGAATCACCAGCAAAGAAAAGGCAATAAATAATCATCTTTTATGGAAGGATGGCTGTCAAGTATGGTCCAATCCTCCTCCTCGAATAGCAGCAAACAGCACCAATAATGTCACTGCAATCGAGAACAATGATTTTTCCAATACTCCAGCACCGACAGGGATAGCTGTGACACTTGCCAAACGAAACGTACAAAACAATGAATCCAGGAAATTCTTTTTCAAAATGCTATGCAAAAATATTCCAACACAACAGGCTTTCTTTTACGAGCCTCATTCTATTGACCTACTTATTTTGATTGAAATTAGTGGTATTACTTACCAACAAGTTGCAGATTGCTTGGAATTGACCCAAGCTAAATCTCCAAATGATGCACAGTATGAATGGAAAAACTTGGATGGGACAAGGCTGACTACGTACGAATATCGTAGCAAGACAGGTCGTGGTCGTGTCTTTTTAGCCCCTTTTCAAATGGCATATCCAGAATGCGTTCAGCGTAATCACAGTCGATTACGGGAAAAAATGGACGGATGCGATAGAGGAGAAAACGTTGAAGACTATGTCCAAGGTACGCAATTCTATTCAAATGATGTGCTCAATCTTGAAATTATTACAAACTACGACTACTTTTTGAAGGTGGATGTTGATGTTGAGTTTAGCAAAGACATCCTGCCGTTCCATATTCTGCACGACATGAAAATTTGTGGTGGAATATTTGGACACGCGGGTGAGTTCTTGCCGAAAGGATTTGGTGGATGCACAAAAAATATCAATCTTGTTGTGGATAGTTTTGTAGAAATGGCATCCACGACAAAGAATAAGCAGGAAACGAAACTCAACAAACCAGCAGTTTGGGGTGGAGGACAAGAAGTCAATTGGAAAGGACCTTGTTCCGCTGGTGTTGACGCCTTTGAGAGAGGCATGGATCAGTACTATACCAACTTTGCCATTATGTCTGTAGAGTTCTTCCAATCAGAGCATGTGCGCGCATATGGAAAATGGATGAACGAATTCTATCCCGGGTACTTTCTCGTTATATGGTTGGACAGATCAATTATTCTTTCACAAAGCAATGGGATTATTCTTAGGTCCAGAGTAAGTTTGTATATCCATGGATTATCATCATCATGTCAATTGTATATGCATCAACTTACTTATTCTATTTTATATTTGGTGGTTTTGTGTTGTGTACAGCTTTCGTTCCTACGTTGCAGATTACACAGATTTGCGATGTAAGGAATTTGCAACCTGTTGGTTTCCATGGGCCAGAATGGGCAAGGAAACCAAAACTAAACCTGATCATTTTTGCAGTGGTGGCAGTATATTTCAGCATGGGAAAAATGAAAATTACTTCTTTGGCAAATTTGAAGGCTTTCCAAACGTGACTGCTGTGAAACGATCGAATCCCTACGTCAGCCAATACGTACACGATTGTGCCACTATCTAGAGGGAATGTACTGAGTACGTACTGCTGAGCAAAAAATGGAGTATTCAGTATAGAAATAAATGATAGTCTTCAAGATAATTGAAAAGTCAATAGATGTGTTGTAGAGGAGGAGCTGGAAGACTAAAGTTGGCAAATCTCACCTTGTTGTACCATTTAGAAATATAAAAATGCATCCTCTCACCAGTTGTAGAATGGTCAAGGATGTGTCTGTTGTCATTAGTTTGTACCAAGTACGGTAGGAGTCCGGTAGGAGTCCAAGCCAAACGCTACAAGTATTATTTTGTCATTGCTATAAGAGTATAAACTTGTATTTTAAAATATTCCACTACTGTAACTGAGCATTGTTGGGCAAGGGGTGAAATGGTTCATATTTAGCACTCCTTGTCATTCGGGAGTTGGAGATTTGAATTGTGTTTTCTTCTCCCTGTCCTGCGCGGATGAAACACACACGCATTCGCATCCACACACTTTTTGTCAACACCCTTTGATACCGTCCGTACATGTGTACGAGTACGTTGCTTTTTTTCTCATCTGAATTTTTCCTCTCTCCCCACCAGCATCATTGGCATCATTCTGTCACCACACCCACAAAGCTCTGTGTCATCGCCATTATCACACCCACTCTCTAAAAGACTGTCGATCAGTTCTGCTACAGTACTTCAGATTTCTAGAACAAGACACTCTGACCGTGTTTCCCTTCTGAAATCGACAACAGCGAGAAGATATACAAGACCTTTCTTGTTCGAAGCATAAAAGAGTATTAAACTAATTTGTGAGAGTTAGTGTTGGCATTTATTTTTGATCTTACAAACGACGAAAAAATATATAGTAAATATAAGCGTTCACCTAAGAACAACAAAAATACATTCAAAAGATGCTTCGTATTGCCACAAGTAAAACAAGTAGTTGCTCAAGTCTCCGTCGTATAGCAGCAGAAGGAGGAAAAGTAAATTATCGTACATTGTCCAAAACGATAGAACAACACGGAGGATTAGGGAATAATGGCCCATCTCCAGCATTCCAAATGCACAACAACAATAATCATCACAATGTATCTTTACTCGTGTTGCATCCAACAAATACGACAGGAGGAGTTCGAACCTTTTCATCTACTACAGCAGTATCATCATTTTCCTTGTCCAATACTAATAATTCGATATTGAATGCTGCTACAACACAATGCGAAGAAAAAAGTCCACCATCTTCAGCATCCTTTGATGAAACCATGACTAAAATCTTTCAAGATGAAAAAACAGCTCAAGCAGTGTCCACAGTTACAGATGCCGTGGAAACAACAACGACGACAACTGGTGGTAGTGGTGCCGAAGTCTTTGACCCTACATGGTGGAATATTGCCGATCAAGCCATCAATGCTGTCAATTACGTCCACACTGTCGCGGATGTACCCATTGGATTATCCATTGTTGGTGTCACGTGTTGTGTCCGTGTCGTCCTGTTGCCACTCTTTATTAAATCCCAACAAAACACAGCCCGCATGGCTCACATGCAACCCGAAATGCAACAATTAAAGGCGGAAATGGATAAATTAGGACCCAACCCCGATCAACAACAACAAGTCAAAATGGGGATGCAAATGAGAGCCTTGTTTAAAAAGTACGATTGCAATCCCATGAGAGCCTTGGCCTTGCCTCTTATTCAGGCACCCATGTTTATGGGTATGTTTTTTGGATTGCGTAAAATGCCCAATTACTTTCCCGACGAATTGGCTACCGGTGGACTCTTGTGGTTTCCAGATTTGACTGTATCCGATCCCCTTTATATTTTACCCATTGGATCTGCTCTATCCTTTCTAATCATGATTGAATTAGGCAAAGAACAAATGATGGCCACAAATCCACAACAGGGACAAATCATGATGAATGTCTTTCGTGGTATGAGTTTCATGATGATTCCTGTCGCAACGACTCTCAGTAGTGCTGTCTTGTGTTACTGGGTTACCAATAATTCCATTTCCTTGTTGCAATCCATTGCCTTTCGTAACAAACAGATACGTAAAATGTTAAACATCTGGGATCCACCGAAGCCTGTCCCTGGCGCTCCCGGCAATAACAAATCCATCATGGATTCTGTCAATGAAATGGTAGATAAAGTACAAGGCAAAGCTGTGACAGAACAACAAAAGATTCAACAACATAATGAAGCGATCGATAGTCAAAAGAAAGCTGCCATGATTCGTACAGGACGCAATCGTGGTAATTCTGTTGGAAGACGTCGTAAAAAGTAAAGAGAAGGTACTAAGTAAACGATTGACAATCCTACCAAGAGACAGAAAGACAGATCTCCATTGGTTTGAGAAACAGATAAAACTTGATCTTTATATTCATATTATATTATATTTTTTTCATGCTGCATTCCTTTTGTGAATTATCTACGACAGGTCACGCCATGTTACTACAGCATTTGGTTCTAGTAATTGCAAGAAAATCTAGGTCAGAGTATTACATTGGTTTATTTGGTGCTTTGCCATTAGGAACGTTCTTCCTCACAGCATATGAAGCTGTGACTGTATTTTGAAGGCGCTCAAAGACATTTTGCTGAGTATATGTTTCAATATCCGTGTGATGAGTTGTAGAGGGACGGCGTGCAGCATCGGTATCTCCAATAGAAGCTGCTGCTGAAAAATGCCCACCATCAGATGACACCATGGAACTATTTTCATGATTCCACGGTACTGCATGATAATCAATGGTAGGGTTCTTCTTTTTCGCATACGCTTGTGTTGTCGTTTGCTGAAGTCTCTCAAAGACATTCTTCTTGGTATAGTCTTCTATTGATTCTTTTGGTATGCGATTCCTCTCCTTTTCGTGGCCCTGATCGGCAGGTACTTCTTGTGAAAAGCTTGTTGGGGATATGTGCTCATCGGTAGCTGATGCCAAACTACTAAGATCTGAGGAAATAGGCCGAACAGGATTATGATGTGCCTTGATAGCGTACGACTGTGTCATGGTATTTTGCAATCGTTCAAAAACGTCTTTGCCCGCGTACTCATCATTCTTTGTTTTCGATATGCTATGATCCCCAGCGATTGAATCTGGAACCTCGTAGGATACAGGATCACCATCGTATTCCACAACATCATCTGCCAACAATTCGTCTAGTAGCTCATCCGTCTCTGGCGAAGTTTCTTCCGCTTTCTTAACTTCTTGTTGAATCACGGCTTTCTCTTTGTGGATACCTGTATAGTTGGAAGGACTCACCAAACGTTCAAATACAGAGCGTTCTTCATTACCTGATTTGTTATTTGTTTCATTTTTGTCCGACTTTTTATTTTTGCTCCTCCCAACTAAAGGAATCTGCTGAGTAGTATTGGATTTAGATGGAGAACTAGACGGAATACTGACCGTCAAACCTGACGGAGATTCCAACTTTGAGTGCTTTGCTATTGCCGGTGCCGAGTCCCTCTTCGCCCGCAAGATCGAAGTATCTCGTTTAGTCCGGTTTGTGGTATTGTCAAGCGTGGTTTTCTGTTTTTGGACACCTGTAAAGTTTCCAGGGTTTGTCAGACGATCAAAGACAGATGATTCGTTTGCAACAACTTGTTTTTCATCTGCTGCTGATAATGATCTTTCGCGATGTGCAGAAGGCAATCCTCCCTCTGCTATGATGGCTAAATCTTTCATAATGTCACCAGCCCAATCTGGGTCATTGCCTCCTTCATCTCCAAGATCATCATCACTTTCAGTCGAATCCAGAAGTTCTATTTGTCTGCTTAAACGTGCAGTGAGAACACTTCTATTGGGGGTCCTTGGCTGTCTAGAACTAGAAAAAGAATCTTTGATAGAATTGCCGCTTCTCATTTCTCCACGCCCTTCTTTCAAAGCATCCATCACAATATCTAAAACTTCATTCAAGTACCGCCTTTCACTCTCATCCAGGTTGATCTCTTTCGTTGTTTCTTTCATGCCCAGGAGATACTCATGTACCTTCCAAAGGGTACTGTGAAGATCAGCGTTATTCTTTTTCAAATCGTCACACTCATTTGTTTTCTCTGTAAGCATTGACCTCGTAGACTTTTCTTTTTCCTGGTAATCCAGCATTGCCTCGTGGGAACCCTCCAATTCACGTAGCTGCTCTTCAAGGACTGAGACACGTTCATTTGCCATGATGAGCATCTTCGAGCTGGACTGTCCCATGATAGAAAGGCTTCTTGTCCTGTCGTCCTCAAGGTGTTGTTTTTCTGCATCAGTTGTTATAATTCCAACGTTCCCATCTTGTGTGGTCGGGGTCGTAGAAGAAGTACGGGTGTTCTTTGAACCATCCACAGAAGGCGTCTTATCCTCTAGCTGGACAAGTTCCATAAGAGACAAGATTTTTTCTTGTTGATTAAGAGCCATATTAGACCGTTCAATTCGATCCTCTTCTATATAAGTTCGGATGGCTTCTTCCTTTTCTGCCAAATCACTTTCAGCCTGAACCAATCGATCATCAAGCTGTGATGCTGTTTTGGCAAGTGATATTACACGTCTTCTTTCTCGAACGACCATACCAAACAAGGCTCGAGCAGCAGACTTGACAGCATTGGTCCCAGAAATTCCTAGACAAGAATAAGAGAAAAAAATAATTATAGGTAGAAAAGAAAGCAAAAGAATTAAAATGACATGAGAAAAGTTGTCCATGAGGAGCATCATCATGACGAATAATAGGAAGAAAGTAGTTGATGTATAGCATGACAGGGAAGGTAGCTATTAAAGAAACACACTCACCTTTACAGATCGATTTAAATCCTCTATCGCGGAAAATGGCATCTTCCGCAGAAGAAGCATCTTCTTTCATTGCATCATTGGTCTCTTGATCAGATGCTGTTGCTCCACGTCCTAGGCGTTTAGAAAACAAACGGATGCGACTTTCTTTATATTGTGCTTGAATTTCCAAAGCCTCAATTCGGTCCAAGTGTTCACGGCTGTCTCCGCTTCCATCTTTACTTTGTCGTAACAATTCATCACGTTGTTGAACAATTTCGTAGTGATCTTCCCATTCACTTGCAATTTTTAAGGCGATTGTTTCCTTTCGGCCTACATCTGCTACCTTTTCATCCAAATAATCACGTAAAGCATCAAAGTCAATGCAGGCGGCAGCCCCTGAAGTTACTTTCGACTGCTGCTGAGATGGAGAATCATTTGAATCTTGAGTACTTCTTGTCTTATTGGTGTCAGTGATAGTTCGGCCATACGAGGACTGTTGACGACCAATAGTACGACGATTGGTATTGTTGGCTTTTTTTCTCGTACCAGTATTGGTTGTTCGTCCTACCATGACTGAATCCAATCCTGCTTTTTCCATCATCCGCCGTTTAATAATTTGCACACGTAATTTCTTTTCAGATTCCTTGAACTTTGTTCTCAATGAACTTAATTCTTCCAATCTTGCCTTTGCGACTAACTTAGCCTTGGAGGCTTCTGATGATTTCACTGTCAATTCTTTGCGTAATTTAGCAGTTTCACGATCTTTCTGAACAATATCCTTCTTCATACGTTTCATTTCTGTTGCGTGAACTTTATTACTTTGGGTCAACAGCTTTTGTAATTCAACCTTCTTTTGTTTCATATCTACAACGTCCCGTTGCAATTTATCGATGTCAGCTTCATTTTGTGATGAGACCTGTGTCAAATTGACCAATTCAGATTTGCGTTTTCGCAATGTTGCAATGTGTGTTTCCTTGGCCTTGAGTTTTTCTTCTAAATCATTTCGATGACCATCTAAGCCACCTCCAACTTGTTGCTTGTCACTGTTGTCTACCCTCATGAGTTCTTCCAATAGTTGTAATCGTTCAGCCTCACGTTCTGCTACTTGTTCTTCCATTTGTTTGAGTTTTGTTTCATAGAACTCACGCATAGCCTATGTTGAAAATGAGACAGCAAAAAGTGCAAGGGGTATCATGCGTTGTGAGTTCGTGTAAGAGGAAGTTGGTGAATACCAGCAAGGAAAACAACCAATCTTCTCAAGAGTAGAAATATACATACCGCATACTTTTGTAAACTCATTTCTAATTGTTCAATCAGTTCCTCTTTGGCAGCAATACTTGTAGATAATTCAAACAAATGTGCTTTCACTTGACGTTTATTGGTTTGGCTGCTGCTGCTATTGCTGCTCTTATTCTTGTTGTTTGCAAATGGTGTAAGAGCAGTACTAGTAGGACTGGCAGAATTTGTAGAAAGATCGGCATTGGTAGCATCACCCTCTTCATGATCAAGGTCGTCCTCGTCAACAATATACTTTTGTTTCATTTGATCCAGGGCTGCTTCTTCAGCAGCTTCTTCTGCATCTAATTGCAAGGCTGGTGATATAGATTGTAATGCTTTAGCTTTTAAAATGGCACTTTCAGAACTAGAATGTCCTAATTCCCCAGTGTCATCATTATGACCAAGACTGTCATTGTTGTTACCGCTAATGTTTGAGTGTTGTTGTTGCAAGTAGGATAATTGAGCCTTTTCTTCTTGTAAGATCTTTGTTGCACGTGTAATGACAGGTGATGATGCTGATACATTCGGTGTCAGTATAGGCGGAGGTGGAATCATCATGGATGATGAATCGTCATGATAACGATGTTGATGTTGCTCTAGTTGTGCATTCGCATTCCTCAAAGATTGTTTCAGTGTTGAAATTTCTTTTTCATATGCTATAGTTCTTTGATAGAAAACTTGTTGAGGATGATTTTCTTTCGCTTCTTCCTTATCATTATCTTGTGCTCTTGGAATATCATCTTCAGGATTGTTGTTGGTCTTGTTATTGTTAGTTTCCTTTGTCTGTTGTATATTATCAAATGTCGCTGTTGTTCCCCCTTCAGAAGACTGCAATTGTAATCTATATAACTCCTTTTCAGCTTTGGTTGCATACAATTCTTCTTGTGTTTGTATCAATTCACGTTTTGATTGACGTAATAATTCACGGATGCGTCCTAATTCTTGTTCTAAATAATCATTCTGTTGTTGCTGTTGCTGTTGTTGTCCTGATGATCCAGATATGGATGGAGAATGAGTATCATTGTAACTAATAGTATTGTTGATACCATTATTCCGAGTAGGAGTAGTCGGTGGAATATCCATCAAAGGAGGACGTGATATTTGTTGTTGTGGTGGTGGTGAAATTCGTTGGGGTGATGTTGGTGATACATATAAACTTGAACTCTTTAATGATGAGGAGTATCTATTTTGTTTTTGTTGTTGTTTGCGTTGTTGTTTTAAAGGTGAAGTGTTTGACTTTTTCTTGTCGGTAGTCATTGTGGAAGACTCCGAATGTTCTTGTAATAGTTGTTGTAACGCTTCGACTGTGTATAGTTTAGTATTGCCACCACTGCTGATAATGTTGTTTCCTATTTGACCATAGTCTTGTACATACATCAAAAGTACAGAAGCCAAGGAATGGATTTCACCCTTGAGTTCCAGAATGAGTTGTGATCCTGCATCGAGATTGACAATGGCATTGTTCTGAATATTTTTGGCACGATTCGCGTATCGTAAACAATTGATGGATTCTTCTAAATTCGAGGAGGATGGTGATACACATGCCAACATTAAGGTTTTATGATTCCCTCCTAAACTACCCTTGAGTAATCGAGTCAGTTTGGAATCCCGATAGGGAACAAATGCTGCTGCTGTTGCTGTTGCACCGCCTCCTCCTCCATTGGAAGATGTTAATGCAGAAATAACATTTCCCAAAACCAACAATCCCTTATTGATATCAATCCCCTCCTTTAACCGTTGTCCTGATGATTGTGTACGTTTTTGCCGTTCACTTCCTGCCAAGTCTACAAAATTGAATTTCGAACGACGACTTGAATTGCCTTGTGTGATTTCAATTTGTAAGGAAAGGATGGCATGACTCCGTGACGAGGATGCATTCATAGCTGTTGCACCTGTGACGCGTCGTAACATTCCCCGTGTTAAACACATTAAAGCTTCCTCCGCGGATGTTACCTTTTGAGTTGTTGCACCTAGGACTTCGGGTTCATTATGAATTTCACGAATTGTTAATTTACTTGGATTGATATCCATAGTAGAAGTCTTTTTTCTAGATGATTTCCTACTCACATTGCTGTGATTGGAATGTTGTAACAAAGTTGAACTTGCAGACCGATGATGATGATGATTCTGGTGAGATAACAAATCACGAATATCTTCTCCGTACAATTCTAAAAATTGGACTCGTACATCTACAGTCGTAGTCGTCGTTGTCGTTGTACGGTCATCTTTGCTTTCCGCAATTGAATTTGCATTATCATTATTCTCCAACGTCATGGCATCTAAATGTTGAAACAAGTCATGTAAAGCTCGAGGGATGATACCAGCTTGATCATTCTCATCATGGTCGTCGTCGTCATCGTCAAATGTACTTCCCATGATGGAATGTGTCTTGCCCGATCCTGTTTGTCCATATGCCAAAACGGTGGCATTATACCCCTCTAAACACGCATTTAACAATGGTACAACTTTCGTTTGATAAACATCCTGCTGTGTTGCCGTACCATCAAAGGCTCGATCGAAACAAAATGTTGGACCATCCTCACCGCCAATTCGAATAGTTGTTTGATTGGGATCAATAATATCTATACATGAAACACTCCCATACTCCGAAGGTAACATGGGACGAACACGGACAGCCACTTGTAAATGATCATCCTTTTTCTTGTTCTTCTTGTGTTGCGTATCATTATTATTTGAATGTGAATTATTAGAACTCATGTAGGTTGCTGTTGTAGGTTGTGGCATTTTTGGTTTTGCGGCGGAGTAAGTATATTATTATTATGTTGAATGATTTACGTTTCTCGTTTTTTACTTTCCGTTGGCATGTTATGTCTGGTACAGACAACCAGATTATACTCAGTTGAACGAGTACAAAAGACTGACTTGATATGGAATGGAATGGAACCCTCCCACAAAAAAATGGTTCTGTCCCGCGGAACGACCGACTGAAGCAGCGTTTTAATTCTTGGATCGATTTTTTTTCTTTTTTTTTTCAATCCTCTCTGGGTTTAATATTGTGCACTTGTTTGCAACGATTGACTACTTATATTATATTGACGGATGAAAATTCAAACCTGGATAATGGTATGCGATCCCCCCAGACAGAAAACTAGTTTTTTTTTTAGAAAGCGCTCCGCTCCGACAGCCGATACGTCGTACAGCAGCACAAGAGTAGACACGGGCGGGGCGCAAAGGTGAGAAAAAAAAATGAAAAACGAAAACTCTACTTACTAACTACTGTCTGTCGCGCATCCAACATGAAAGCAGATCTTCTCGAATGCATCCGCCACGCAAAATGAATAATAGGTGCAATACAGGTACATACTTGTATGAACTCGTACGTGTTCGTGCCAAAGTCAGTTTAACTACCAAGCATTCTTTCATAGGTATTATTTAACATCAATCTCATAAATAATACTTATTGAGGTAAATTAGCCATATAAAGATTTACTAACAAAATGGATATTCCAGTTTGATACATTTTTCAAACTAGAATTGGCAAGTTTCAAATAATATCAATAATTACCAATCCATACATACACGCGGGATCGACAAATTTTTTTTTTTACAAATTTTGAATTTTTATTCAGTCCTGCATCATTCATGCAGGAATGGAACACGATACACATGTTGTTTGTTTCCATAAGCATCTTGCCAACTTAAATTCTGTATCCAAATCAACTTTAAAGTATCGATAACGTACTACTTTTGTACGTAGGATATACTTTAGTACTGTTGGTAGGCCTATATCAGGTCTTTGGTTGGATTGGTGCTTGGGTGAGAACGCTGTAAAA
>WKLE02005871.1:0-16422 GCA_014885115.2 Asterionellopsis glacialis | reverse complement strand
CGATGCTCTGAAATATTGACATCAGCGGAAAATTCGTTCATCGTCATTTCTACGATGCTTGTTATGCATGGTGTCCAGGTTGGGTTCAAGGAAGGGTGTATGGATGGATCGCTTGATGGCCATGACGACGGCTGTATAGATGGTTCATCTGAAGGCAGTAGAGATGGTTCATCTGAAGGCAGAGTAGATGGGTTGTGCGAAGGTCTTTCGCTCGGACTGGCTCGAAAACTCGGTATTATACTTGGTTGTTGTGATAGTGGCAATGCCGTATTTAGGGAAGGGGATTCGGATGGCTCACGTGATAGCCACGATGATGGATGTGTAGTTGGTTCATCTGAAGGTAGAATTGATGGCTCATCTGAAGGCAGAATTGATGGTTTATTTGAAGGCAGAGAAGATGGGTCGTGCGAAGGTCTTTCACTCTGACTAGGATTTTGGCTTTGGCTAGGTCGAAAACTCCGTATTATACTTGGTTGTTGTGATGGATATTCGGATGACTCGTTTGATGGCCAGGTTGACGGCTGTACAGATGGTTCACCTGAAGGACGGATAGATGGTTCGTACGAAGGTCTTTCACTCTGACTAGGATTTTGGCTTTGGCTAGGTCGAAAACTCCATGTTATACTTGGTTGTTGTGATGGAGATTCGGATGACTCGTTTGATGGCCTGGATGACGGCTTTACAGATGGTTCACCTGAAGGACGGATAGATGGTTCGTACGAAGGTCTCTCACTCTGACTAGGATTTTGGCTTTGGCTATGTCGAAAACTCGGCATTGTACTTGGTTGTTGTGATGGTTTCAGACTTGGCTTTAAACTGACGCTTGGAGCGATCGTTTGGGTATCTGCCATTCCAAGTACAAGAGCAACATACCACAGATAGAGACATCGTTGATGCATCATTGTAATATAAGAGTCTTGTTGTATCGGCAGTTGATACGTAGTTTCTCGGTGATATCGGAACTTGTTGACAGAGACAAGACTGTTTCCGCCTTACTCCACATTTTTAGCTCTTTCCTATTCTTGATCTTGTCACTTCGAGAAGTTTTGATTTGCAACAAATATACATGAATGAATAATTTTTATTCGTTTTATTTTGTTCGATACGGTTGGTCAGATGATTTTTACTCCGAGGAAAATTTCAAAATTTAGCGTTTAGTCTTGCACGACCAGAATGTGAAATCGCCGATCATGGGTACTACCAGGTACCTTTTGTATTATTTTTTATATATAGAAATTAGAGGGTACTGTACCAATATAAGTAAGTGCTTAATTTAGTATCACTTTTTGTCATGTAAACGTCTGGTCCGTTCAGGTTTCATTTGTCCTACTTTTTCAATATAAAAAATAATGAAATATCATTTTTTTTAATAAATATAAATTATCGTTAGTCCAGCATACGTCGTAATTAATTTAGTTCCTACTTAATTGGCACGAATTCCAGTTAGTCCTACAGTACCTGGTAAGTTAATTAAAGATAAATTAGGTCCCGTAGGACATTACGGGGGCTCACGATGATTTCTAAATCTACGTACCTGTACTGTACGGAAGACGAACTCTGCAAGAAATTGTCGAGCTACTTTTTGCTTCACTTTCAGGAAAATAATCTTACCGTTAGAAAGTGGAATGGTACGTGCTGTACAGGTAGCTTCCAGTACCTAGGACTGATACTGTACAAGGTACTGTCTTGAGAATTGAATCTGTATCTGGTACAGTAAGGGCAGTCAAGTGATAAATGTTTCCCGCTTTTTTAATGAGGAACAAATTACTTATCACATACCAATAAATACTCTTATCTCGAATAATGTACATAATTCAAGGTACGCGCTCACCTCTGGCGTCAAAAGATATTCAACCATGTGGTGCTTCACAAAAAACACAAAATATCTGAAAAGTACCCGGTACGCTGTAATCGCATAGTAATGAATTTCTACATGAAAGGGAATACAGCAGCAGATAGAAAATACGGAAAACCGTGGGCAACATATGAATTGATTCTGTGGAAGACGAATAGCAAGCTCCTTAAATAAGAGTATTTGAGACTTTCTAAAAAAACTTTGAAAATGGCGCCTTCATTTCTTAGAGAGAAGTAGTCAGTCGTCTTGCTGTCTGCGTCACGATAAATCAAGCAAGTTTCTACTACTGTTTCAAATAACCCTCTCTAGAATAGGTTACGAATAAAAATTCATCCTTCAAATAGAACTTAAGATATACAAGAACGCGTTCTCAAACGGGTACAGTACTAACTGTGAGTAATGTCTAGATTATTATCATGATGGATTATAAACCAAAAAAAATTTTGATTGATAGTTCAGCACTCGTGGCTAAAATTCAGTGTCCACCTCGTGCAAAGGAAAGATATGCTGTCCATACAAAGCTTACTATATGACGTACTGGTAATCGTAGGTAAAGAGGGACAGAAAAGCATACGAGATCAGCTGGGAGCCAAACACGTACAAGGTCTAATTCATCTTTGGCAAAGTTAGTTGTGTAGGATTCCAAGCCTGTGCTTGCCCAAACAGCAGGATCCATTGATCCGCTAAAAACGCCGGCTTTGAAAATGTAAAATGTAGGCAAATAGACAAGCGTCAAAACACCTAAATCTAATGCAGTCTGTGCTGCCAGGGCACGTAATCCAGGTCCATCCTGTAGTTTGTCGGCCCATGGTTGTGATGTAAATGAATCAACATCAAATAGTCGTTTGAAAACTTGAACTTGATACAAATATTGAAATCCACCTAGATATATAGCACCAAAGGCACAAAATAATAATGATCGTTGCCAATCAATATCGGATACTGGTGTTTGTGCAATCACCGTTTGTGCGAGTAAATCTGCTGCAGCTGTTTTACACGTAGCAATGCCTATATTATTGACAAATGGATAATTACGTGCAAAATCACCATAGGAAAATCCACCTTCTGTTGCCGCTGATGATAATTCCGCTTCGTTTGTGTTGATTGGTACATCCTGTGGATCACAAAATGATCCTTCGATCGTACATAAATCAACATCGGATGATGAAGTGACTGATGTCGTCGCTGTCGGATCAGATGATGGTGACGTTTTGTCCTCAGTCTGCGTTGATGATTCTGATAGAAGAAATGGCACTCGTCGTGTTGTCACCACAGCATTATTTACCTTCCCCGTCGTGTGGACGCGTAATGGCGCAAAACAGTTACCAAAACCAAGTAATGTTAGTAGTAATAAGGTCGTACTGCGTGAGGCAATCATGGTAGTGCAGCAAGCAAGTAGATCTCCTAAATTTAGAAGAGGTAATTATCTTGCGGATTTCTAAAGTACAGTGTGTTTCGGAGGGATGGTTGTTTGTCCTTCTGTATGCGTTCAGTCGACACACGTTTTCTTTTTTCACAGTTCTCTCGATTCTCGGTTCTTTTGTCGCGTTGTTTTTCCCAGCATTTTAGCTCAGAAATGTGGTGACTGTAGTTGCTTGTATGATGGCAGAGTAGTTAGTAGGAAGAAACATTCTTTGACACGTCACATTGTGACGTGTTTAAACGTCATGAAATGACGTGTCAAAACTGATTGGCCGTTCAGGATATGATGCCATTGTCCACTGTGTGAGATGGTCTCAATCAACCAATTATCGTAGTTCGAATATTCAAAGGTCGGTCCATTTGAGAGTATGCGCGAAAACTTCGTGCGGACGCGTTGTATTATGACGGCCAACGGCCAAGCCAAAGGGCAAGCACGCGCCATCGAATGCGGATTTGTGTTGGTTTGTAGGGAATCACCAAGCAGGGTCGAAGGTAAGCAGGGAAGCATACTCTCTCTCTCTAGAGTAGAGGACCTCTCTCTCTCTCTACAAGTAGTAGACTAGAGAGGACCCATGGTACTGGTAGGACCTCTAGATGGGCTTTTTGTTCTTCCGCAGCAAGCAAGGGACTGTGTATTTTTTATCTACTGTCTGTTGCCATACCCAGGGAGACTTTCTCTCACCGATACGTAGACTCTTCAGACTCTTCTCGTCTCTATCTCTATAGAGCTCTATAGAAAATTGTTGCCCAGAGCATCCTCTTTACAATCATCTCTAATCTTCTCCATCACCTCAACATTTGAATTTTCTGCTCATAGGTCATTTGCATCATTCTACATTCTTACAAACACATAAAACAACTTCGAGTTTGTTGAAACTAAGCAAGGTATCCATTACCAGCAGAAATACCATGATGTCAAGTACCTTGACTACAAATGTTGCCGTTTGTGCAACATTCCTTGCACTATTTTCTTCTACGACTATAGCTTTTTCACCGGTGCTTCCTTTACGAACTGTTCAAAATGTGGAATACCACCATAGCTCTTTGTCCCCACCACCATCATCAAGAACCAACAATAGTAATAATATCCCGAATAAGTCAACATGGTTACTCTACATGGCCAAGAAAAAAGATAACAGTCCTAATAATAGTGATTCCCTCAATAATAATAGTAACAACAAGAGCAGCAGCAGTAGTAGCCCTGATGAATCATCGACGTCGTCCTCATCGTCATATTTGGACAAAAAGGAAAAGGAATTAGAAAAGAAAGTTCGGATTGCTCAGGCACGTGAAAAGATTGATCGGATATTAAAATCACCAGATGCACCATTTGATGTTGAAACAGAATTACAAAAGGTTGTTAGTATTTCACCAGGCTTGCCACCCGAATCAGAAGAACAAATTACAGATGATGAATTAGGTGAAATTGAATCACAACTCTATGCTGCGATTGACCGTCAAGACTTTGTGGAGGCACAAAATATTCAAAAAGAAATATCTCAAATGCATATTGATGATTGTGGGTCTATCCTGCAAGTTAATTCCAACTTTTATAAGGCATTTTCAGAAAAAGATTATAGTGCAATGGAACGTATATGGTTAAAGGATGCCTCTATTACATGTATCCACCCATCCCATGCCCCTCTTGTGGGTGCCAAGGCGGTCCTCCAATCATGGAAACATATGTTTGAATCTACGGATGGCTCATTTCAAAAAAATTGGATGGAGCCATCGGGTATGAGACTTGTAGTGAAGGGTTCTACAGCTATTTTAACATGTGATGAAGAAGTCTTTGCTAGACGATTCGTACGAGGTTCACGTCGCCAAACTGAAATAATTAACAAATTAACAGCTACCAACATCTTCCGAAAGATGGGTGGTACATGGTATATGGTCCATCATCATGCCTCTTGGCATGCTGATAGTGATGCAGCTAAGGTTGCATTCAATCAAAATACAGGTGTGTCCTCATCGTCCAGTGGGAGTGGAAATTCTGTACCAACACGTATTGTATTGCGCGGTAAGGGCGGAGACGGCAGCTCCTCTTCTTCTAATGGAAGTAGTGATGTTGGTAGTGCGGATGGGATATTAGGAATTCCTAACTTTGGACCGTTACTTGGTGACGGGGCTCCACAAAATTCGGATTCAGAACGTCCTACTAATAGAATCATTATGGGTAGCCTTTCCGATATCTTGGGTGGTGGACTCGGTGATCTCTTGGGTGGTGTAGGACAAGAAGGGGGTAGTGATGGCAATGAGAATGGAGATGCTATCATTCAGTTTACCAACATTGAAGATGATGACGATGATGACGACGATGGAGATGATGACGATGATGATGATGGAGATGACCACAGTGAAGCTATTTCAATAATCAAGGAATGGGCAAACAAATCTGACAATGCAGGAGTAGTTGAATCCAGCGGCTCATCTTCCACCTCGTCCTCGTCGTCAAGTAACAATGGTAACAACATCCCAAAAGATGCCTTGCGTCAAAATTGCATCTCAACTCTTCGAAAATTGTGTGATCAGGTATGTAGACGATTTTTTTCTTTGTGGATTGATGCTATTCTAGAATATTCTTTTTGTTAAACCTTCTATGTTTTTCGTGTTCTGAAAATAATTTGCAGGGTTCAATTTCCCCTAAACAGAAAAGAGTTTTGTTAACAGATATTATTACCTGTTCGGCGAAAGGGGAATTCAGTACAGTAGAGGTTGCCTATGAATTACTATGTGGAGAAGGTGAAGATATGGACATTGCCGAAGAAGAATTTGCAGATCAATGCCGTGTATTTGCAGCTTCGTTATCAGAATAACCTAGCCACATACCTTTATATCAGATTGATGACGGACTTCCTTAAAATATGATGTAGGCCCAATGAGTAAATTATGGTCGGTCTTCTACTACTTGTACAATTTTCCCGTTTTTTCAATTTTAAAAGTATCAAGGCGAGGAATATTAAATTAGCTAATCACACACACAAATAGACCAACGGAACAAAAAAACATGACTTGTGTATGCTTTTTACATAGAGTGTATTGAATTTTGAGGTTTCAATTTGTCGCATGTTTCGCCCGTTATACGATCACAGCTCGAAGAGAAAGACTTGATACTAATCGTCAAAGGATATAATCAGTAAATGAAAACTAGGGCGGTTGGTTATCGCTTTTCAAATGAGGAAGAAGAGATAGCAATCACATTGTCAATAAAAAGAAGAGCACGAGAAGGTAACCTGTCCTTCAGAAGAAGATGAATCTATCAGACCCATGAGGTTCGAAATAACATCTGGAAACGAACACCATCTCGAGCTTCGCGGGAACCCCATTGCAGAGGTCAGAGGTGAAATCACCGTTTGGTTACGTGACGATTTTGATGCTTTTAATGCTTTTTTTCTTGTCTTGGTCATCTGGGCACTGCATAAATTTTTGTGATGAAGTCATACAAGTGTATCAATTTTCTCATGACTATATATGTTTATTCATTCGTATATTCTAATCCGTTTCTCATATTTTCAATGAACAACATTTATGTGAAGACTCCACATCCAATCTAATTTGACCCCATCGACACTGCACTAATTACATTGATGTGAAGAAGACCCCACACCCAATGCGAGTTCCGTCCTCAGCATGGACTACCACAGCGTGACCCAAGTTTTTCTCCAAAGTATATCCATTGTGGATATGAAATGTTTTTGCTGCGGTACCACTTGCTGTGGATGAATACCACGCACTTCCCGACATAGTCCAGGGGTCTTCTGGTAATTTTGCACTATTCCAGTAATGTTTGCCTATCAAATTTGGCTTGTCGCAAGAAGTGCCTTCGTGGATATGTAGGCCGCACTGCTTACAATTTTCTTCTACTCTCTCAAGGTATGCGTGCACCTTTAATACATCATCATCATATACATCGAGTTGAACTGTTCCTGTAACTGACTTTAAAGGTCCGGCATAGCCTACATACGGTTTGATCGATGCTTCTAGACTAGCGAGAACGCTCGGTCCCTGCTGCAACGGATGATGCAGAACACCGCATCCAAGACGAGATCCGTTCTCTGAATGAAGAACCACCGCTTTCCCAATCGTACCCTGATATCCGAATCCTGTATCCATATGAAAGGTGGCGGTGCTTTTAGAGTTGGCTGCGTTATAAACCGTTCTGGGTGGCGTAGCCTTCCATGGGTCTTCATTAAACTTCTCCTTGTTCCAATAATGAGGACCAACAAGAGTGTCATTTGTACATGTTCCTCCTTCGTGAATATGAATTCCACACCCATTACAAGTTTCTTCCAACCCATTCGCCTTCAAAACTACCAGGAACGTATCGTCACTATTGAATCGAACGGTAACTTTGCCACTTGGAGATAGCGGTCCGTTGTAACCAGGGTAAGGTAGGATGTTAGCCGATAGAATCTCATGAGAGGAGAATTTATTTCCGATCACATCACCTGCCGCTGTCACGTAATCATTGTCAGGGTGGGTAATGGCGAAAATAAGCGACATGGAGACTGCGGATACAAGCAGAGTAAGTGATAAAATCTTGATCCACTTCTTAAAGTCACATGCAGACTTTTCAGTATCCCACGAATACTTCTTCGTGGACGGTCCCCACGGAACTGTATTGAACACATCAGCAGTAAATCCAGTTTGTTGCTTAGTTTCACCAGCTTTATTGGACGCCCATTTGTTTGTTATGTTTCCCATGCGCTTCTCCCGTTCCTGTTGTCTCTTATCAAATGCGCTCTGGCGCTCAACATCACGCTCTCCTCTGGCACGAAACTTTTGTTGGTCACGTTGCTCATTGTCAACCGCGCTGCTCAAATCATTCGCCATCATACCCCCAAGTTGACCGAACCATTTCTTTGTCCCGGCAGCTGCCGCATCAGCCGAGAGGTCGTTTCCGCCTCCCATCATCGTGCCGTTTTTTATGTTGCGGTAATTTTCTTTCCTCAAATCCCCTCTTCGGCGAATGACCCAGCACTTTTTCGTGTGCCATTCTGAACGTAGAGGATATGTCCTTTGAACTCGAAACAATTATTATGAAAATGCATGAATAAATACAATTTTGCTAATCCAAAGTGACTGAGACACTATGACTTTAGCGAACTTCAAAGGCGGATGAAGGTTTGAGATATTGTACCTGTACCAGGTACAGTACCGGGTATCATCATTTAAATTTTTTCCTTGTATATATCGCAGTACGAGACCAGAATATAAACTGATAAACTCTAACTTTAAACTGTTGAAGTGTTAGTTAGATTACGGAAGAAATTTCAAAAATCTTTCAGTTTAAAATTTTTAATTGATGAAAAGTATGAAATTTGACTCTAGTTTATTGCAGTTCGAAGTCTGATGAAATCTGTTTGTACTTGTTTCGGATCATGTTGCTAGTTGGGCTATCACTATTGTACCAGTTGACAACGAATGGAGGGGCGCGTAACATCCCTGTAGTTTTACAATGATGATACACATGTCCAAAAACAATACCTAGAAAGTCAAGCACGGGAACTTCTCCTTCCAAGAGAAATGTCTGCATTGAGAACAGATAAGCAAAAAAGAGATGAGTTGAGTTTCTGAATAAAAAACATAGAGTAGCAGAACCAATGTCAAATCGACCAAGCTTCACAAGACAAGACAGACTCACCTGTGCAAGAAATAGCCAAGGCAGCATTTCAGCCCTTGCATTAAAAAGCTCGAACATGCTTACTTCTAGTCCTTCGTGATACCGACTCCACACGTACACCAAAAACGTGGATAGGTTGTGTCCCAGGAATCGTGGGCTCAATTTGAGAAAAGTATAACCAGCAACCATAGATGAACATCCAAAAATAATCATGATCCAAAAGTCGAACGGTCGATCATGATTGAGTCGTTCAAGGGTTGACATATAGGTCCACATAAAGTGGGCTGTCATGATATATCCAATTCCAAAAGGACCAAAATTCAAAAATGCAGTAAAAGGTCTCCAAATTTGTAAACGGGATAGGATAGGTTTCCATTCTAAAAGGAGATACTCAGGAAATTGGTTTTTGTTGGTCAGGTATCCCACGCCAGTTGCTGCGAATGTTGCTGTTAGATACAACTTTGTGAAGGGGGGGGTCTTTTTCCAAGCATCAATCATTCGGTCGACAGTGTTCTCTTCCGAAAAATCATCCTGATCCATATCAAAGTCCCCATCATCCAAACCAAAAAGTTCATCGTCGTCATAATCTTCCTCGTCATACTCATCATCACTGTCATATACGGCGCCTCCCCGATTGGACAGTATCGCTGATTGAAGAGGCGTTGATAATCTATTAATTTTGTCGTGTAAGGACAATTTCTGAGAAGTACGAATGGGTGTCCATGCTGATCTTACAGAAGCATTTGTAGATGCTATAAGGAAACTTCCAAAAAGTAAAACCAGTACACAGACCGATTTGTAACTGTTACTAATGCCTCTCATATCGACCGATTGGTAGATTTCTAAGCTACAAACCGACACCGGAAAAAGGTCGATCTCGTATTGCTGGTTTCACCAGAGAAGAATCGTGTTCACGTCCTCGAAGCGCCTCTTGTGAGCACATTCAGCTCATCCCATCAGCAAACACGTTGAACTTGGGCTTCGACAGGCGAATAAATGCGAGGGAATTTTGCACGCGGGCAATCATGATCTGTATGTGGGTTATGAGCTTACAAATATAGAACAGTACGTACCGGTACGTTTACGTATGCTCTCTCTAGAGTGCTACCTGGTACTCCAACAGGACACGACCGACTGTACCTGTACAGGTACCTGGGTACCAAACATGTGTTTTAGGTTCTACAAGCTACCTGTACCTGTACCTTAAGGTACTTACTTGTACAGTGTTTTACGTATTACGTACAGTACCTGTACCTGTACCTTACCTCTGGTGTGAGTTATGGGTGTCATGTCGTGCCTCGACGCGTGGAAGGTAGGACCTCTCTAGAGAGGATCCTACGGTAGTCTAGTCTCTAGACTAGAGAGGGAGAGTGTCCACGAGCTAGAGAGTTATCCTCATACAGCACAAAATAGTTAGAGTTATCACTAGACTAAACCCAGGCCAGGTTTGTTTTGTTGGAATAATCTGTCACTAGCAAGGGGGCTACTGTCTGTATCCAAGTTTTATTTACAGCCAGCACCAAAACTATTTCACAAATGAGCCCAGAAGGATGAAGAAACTCCAGATTCCCTTATTCTAAAATTGAGGCTTCTTATAGAATCTACATTAGGAGTTAGGAGAAACAAACTGTTCATTGCTCTTTTTTGCAATCACAATATCCAATATGCAAGATAATGTTTGGGGCGTGATGTGTGTCACAAATTTAACTTCTTACACATGATCATTCAACTGTGGACAGACTCTGGTGCTTCTCATTTGTCATTGTTCCAAATTCAGTCAGTTGTGATAGCTAATTTTGAAGTTTCAAATTCTTTTGACCTCATGATGACCTCAATGATTTTAAAAGTACACAAAACAACTGTTGTTGAGTCTAGCAAGTACAGTCCATGATTGGAGTTGAGCAAATAATTTTTGAGGTAAATTTGGATTGCCCTCAGACATCAGCAATTCTTGTTCTTGGGTGCCAAAGACAAGAAAACTGTTAAGTAATAGATTGATGTTATTTAATAAAAACTAATTATATAGGCCAATATTTTGTTGAAGTATGCCAAATTATGATCAAATAAGCAATTTCTGAAGAAGCCAAGATTGGGATTGCATAATTTTTTGAAATTATGGACTGTAAGAGATTGCTTTGAGAAAATAACTTTAAATAAATTGATAGTCCTGTGCATATAAAACTGCCCCCAATTAAATAGCAGTAAACCACTTCATTTTTGAGTGTAGTGGTGCATATTAGGACAGTACTACTCTGTTTAATCTTGGAACACATTTGTTTCTTTTTAGCATTTACTGTTAGTAGCCATCAATGCCCCCTCTCCACCTTTATTGCCTTGCCGAGGTGCACAAAACAGCAAACAATTTTACTATGGAGCAATTTCCTTTCTTCTGAAAAATCTGGTAAGACCTGACTACTCCCCATCAAAAGACAACAATCAATTGTTCAGCCAATGTTCTCACTATTTTAAACAGTCCTTGTTCAAGAGAAAATAGCATCAAAAGGCTGATTGAAAAAAATATTATGAAGGAAAATTTGTTGTCACTTGCCTTATTGATGACAATGTCATGCAAGCCTGCAATACCAAAATACTTTGATTTTGAATATGCTTTACAAACACAAAAATATATCAATTTTTAAATGTGACAATTAAACAGTTTTGTGCTATATAACAAGAATGCCATTCCATAGTATTCTTTGGTATTAGTTGATTGCTATTATTTATTCATAAGAATCAGAAATAAATACAGACATAACATATAAACAAAACTGAAAGAATTTGTGCACTGGCCACAAGTACTGTCATATATTGTTTACCCACTCCTTTCAACATTGTGTTTTTTAATTTTTTAGGACAAGATAAAAAGGTACTCCTGTACTTTTATCATTGCTACAGTCTCTATATGTATTGAGAGAGATTATTTTAGTGTACTTTGCCTAGTGAACTTTTTAGTGTAATCTCAACTCTCGACCAATCAAAGACACTTTGGAGTGAGAGAAATTAATTTAGGGTACTTTTTGGACACTTCTGAGTTATCCACATATAGTTTTAGTGTACTTTTGGACACTTTGGATTGATCCACGTGTAGTTTTAGTGTACTTTTTGGACACTTTGGAGTGATCCACATATAGTTTTAGTGTACTTTTGGACACTTTGAAGTGATCCACATATAGTATTAGTGTACTTTTGGACACTTATACACAGATAGCAGTCCTACATTAGGACCAGCAATAATAATATGCATCTGTAAGGAACATGAAGGACCAAGACAGACAGATTTTAAGTGAAGGAATCTGATTGGCTGGTTCAAGATGTTTTCCAACCCTGGCATTTTTGTTTTTGTTTTTGTCACATGGTAAGGCCAAAATTTGGTGCTCTGTAACAAAACTGGAATTAGTCTGTTGGTAGTCAAAAACAGGTTCAGTTTTGTTTTTGTTTTTTGTTGCATGGTAAGGCTTGGCCTGAGTATCACATAAATTTGTATCAAATTTGAGAGAATTTTTAATCTTGAATTGGGTGTACTGTACTTATTATGAGCTCATATGCAAGATAAGGTTAACAACAATCTGTTAGTATATCATTAAGATTAGGGGTTAGATGAAAGATTCCATTAGTATAATATTGAGGTTTGGGTTAAAATGAAAGAGTACACTAAAGTACACTAAAAAGCTAAGTGAGATTCAGTAGTAAACTAATTTAATTGGTATGTATCTCATTGTAATATTACTACTATGATATTTTTAACCTCCTCTATTATACAATTTGAATTGTTCTAGTACCTAGAGTACCTGGTACATTACAAACATCCACAGTGTGCAATTTGCAACTTGACCCAACTATCATTCCCTCACTTTTGACTGTTCATACATTTCTTATTGTACATTTGAAACTCCACAGACACCATGTAGTTCATTTTGAAGTCTATGCCTTCTCTGTACATTTTCTACTATACTCTTACAACTATCAGGTACCAGGTAGGACTTACACTGGTGACACAATTGGCAGTACTGAACTGCTGATCACACCACCTGTGGAAACTTGGAACATTTCACCTCCAGTTAGGTCACCCCTATCTCCCCACCATCACAATACATCATACCTTGTGATAAGATATATTGTTTATCCACCAATTCTTCCATCTGTTTCTGTTGATTGTTTGGTTTATCTGAAGTGACTAGATCTCTTTCTGAAACAATACATTCTTTAACTCCTGAAGTAATTTGGGTGAAAATTATAGAAGGTGAAGAATTATTTGCTACAACAAGAACCAGTACAACTGCAATAACCAACAACATCATTGTTTTGTCATCTTGGCTAGAACTCAAATACTGTTACATTCTTACTTAGTATGGTCAAAAAAAGACACTAGTAAAGGTCACTGTAGCCAATCAGGGGAGAGGAATGTCTCTTCTTGATTTTGTTAAAGAGGGGAGTCCTCTTAAGTACACATCAGCAAGACTATAGTAGAACAAATCATAAGATGTTTTTGTGAAGAAGCTGTTCATGTACCACAACTCTTTAATTGACGATCATCTGGTAAATATCTGGATGCATCCTGATTTTGTAACAGGGTCATTATGAAGTAAACAGCAATACAACTCCAGCACAGCTTGACAACTTAATGAGGACTGTTTTTAATCTTCCTCAAAATCATCCTATTAACAATAATTCATCTTTAGTAATAAAGGCTGTGTGTATACCAGCAAGAAAATTATCATGTGTGTAATGGATACAAAGGTAGCTGCAGCTATTGAGAGAGGGTGGCAATTTTGGTAGACAACCACTACCTTCCTCAGCACCTCTCCTTTAAAAGACTGTTCCCATCATGATGATACATTTATTTACAAGTAATTGTCCCAACCAACTCAACAACATTCTTCTCTGTCAATGTTTGCAGAAGTTACCTACACAAAACCATCTACTCAGGTACAAACTTTGGGCCAGCTGATAGTTAATTTTTTGCTTGTATGATATCTCTTCTCTTGCTGATGCATTCTGTTATCTTCTTAATATTTCTGTTTTTGACGAAGAACAATTTGTTGAAACTAATTTTGACTTTAGTTCTGTTGATACATTATTGGCAAACTCTGATGTATTAATGTTTTGGATACTATTGTATCAATCATTAACTTGATTATTCATCTTTTTGTACACCAGTTTCTCCACACTTGTATTGATCTTTTTTAGATTTGGGGAGCATGGAGGGATAATCACAGTCTCTTTGAACTCTTCATTTGATTGCACCAGCAGTCATGTCTATCAAATAGCTCTCTGTATTTATGATATCTTTATTAATGACTTCTTGTGCAAAACACCAACAACCAAAGTTATTCAGGTGATCTCTATAATTAATAACTTTTAGTATGCTATAGTTAGCAAGACAATCAAAGTCACTCAGTTTGCAGTTGGGTAATGAGAAAGATGGGTATTTAATTCTTATTCAAAATTACAAGGACTGCTATCTATTTCCATACATTTGTCAAAAACAATCTTATCTAAGTCACTGTCTCCCTTGCTATAGTGATGAAGATAGTGTCAAGACTATCTAATACTAGAACATAGTGGATGAAGTCCAGGTATATATACCAACTATATGGATGATATGCTGAGAATAAGCAATGTCATACATCTCATATCTCACCATGCAGAGGAACACACAAGGCTTGCACTCAATAATATTACAGCTCTACACCTTTCAAATCTGAGTTGGTGTAGGTATTGTATACAATCCGCATTCCTATTTTTCTTCTTCTTTCATACCATTCAGTTGAGCTAATCCTGAAACTACCAAAGGATTGAGATTCAATTGGATTCTAAGTTGGAATCCCTTCTGCCTTGTTAGTGAAATCAGCTGATGTGCAAGTTATTGACCATGAAGGATTTGATGATACTTTCTATTTCTTACAGAAAAATGATGGAAGATTTTTTAAAATATTACCAGCAGCATTTCCTTGTTTACTGTTTGGCTTTATTCCAATGTGGGATGCTTGTGGGGCATTATTCCCTCCTAAAGGAGATGTTGTCCTTTCATCATAATGTGGTCTACCCATAAAGTTTTGGTTAGCCCACCAGTAATATTCCTGTAGTCACACTGAGTTTTGCAGAAACCCATTTAGTTTTGTGTGGTTAAGATTGCCCAGTGATTTCTTGCTAGACTCAAATGATAAATATCTTAGCAAAGAATTCTTTAAGATTAATATTCCTCTTCACTTTCAGGATGGGAAGACAAATTATATAACTAATATTCCTTTATATTAGACAACTATACTTCTGGTTTAGCTCTGATGAATCAGCAAACTTCATCATTAAGTCCAATAAAGGTTTGGGAAGATAAAGTGATAAATGCACCTTCTTCTCCTAGCTATTGGATACAGTGAGGACTGACATTGATTAAATGCTTCATACATGTTGTTGTCACTATCTGTTCTGATTATTTTGACCTTTGCACATTGTTTTTTCTCCAGTAGTTCTGGAATATATTTGGAAAAATCTGATTAAAAAATTGTGTTCTTCCATCAGTAGTAGGAATAAAAATTTGTCCAGGAATTAATGTGTTTCTGTTATTATTCCTTGTATACAGCATATACAATAGTCTTCTCTCTGTTTGTATCCTTTTCTCATGCATTGTCATTTCTTTTCTTATAGAGTGGATTGACTTGATACCTTCATTATGTTCATATGGAAAGAAGGTAAAGACAGCATGAGTAGTTTCATCCTTATCTCTTGATTTTTGCACTTGGTAGATACATGAGGAATGAAGTAGCTTCTTTCTTGGACTATCTTTTAGTAGAGAGTGATTGCTTGTTGCATACAGTTGGACTGATGTGGTGTATAATGTCATGGATCTATTTCCTTTTACAAGAAAGTACTGTCTGTCAACAGCCCTACACTCTACACATGAGTTGGTGATTTTACCATCATCCACACCAGATGCAATGCACATATAATCTTATTAAGATAAGATATAATTGATTGTGTAAGTACACATAACCTTTCTCCTCAGAGAATAAGTTCCCCATACTTGGAATAGAACATTGATCTTTATGCATTGTGCATTTCTGTTATTATTTCATGGCCTCAGGGCCAATTTATGTGCTGGACCTAGAACAGAGACTTCATTTGATTGCAGCTTTGGATAACTATTGTGAAAGAACAACCTGTGCCACATCTGATCATGTAATCAAGTCCTTCTTGTTAGTATCTACATCTACAGTTATTCTAAACTTGTAAGTTTCATTGCTTGTTGATCATCTATTTGATCTTGTTTGGTTGGTTGGCCTGTTATATCCATCAACAAAGGACTTGTTGCTATTGTTTACAACAAAGATCTCTTGCTTAATGTTAAGAACATTGGTTGCAACAAGCTGCCCATTTACATCCTGGAATTCCTTTCCCCCCTTTCTAGGTGACTTATAAAAATCCTGCTCTTGAGACATGTTATGACATAATATAATAATATCCATTCTTCAAGTACTTCCTTTTGGTAAGTATGCATCCACTTTTTTTTTTTTTTTTTTTTTTT
>WKLE02005864.1:2396-24146 GCA_014885115.2 Asterionellopsis glacialis | reverse complement strand
GTGCTCAGATGAGATATATCTCATCTGACCGGTTGGTGGTTAAAGGGTTAATGTCCAATTCGTCGGTTGACTAGGGTGGGGGTTTGACGATCCCCCCATGAGACCCCTGCTCAGGGGTGAAGAGAGCGGAACCAATAGAACGGTAGTCCCATCTCAAAAAGGTGCTTCCATATTTTTTTTACTATTTCTCGTGACGAAGGTACTTCATAGAGGTTGCAATGTCTTTTGCCGATGTTAGCATAAAGCTTCTTGCACTATAGCATCTAATTTCTTATCTTGGAAAAAACCCACCAAAAGATGAATCGAAAAGTATTGCACACCTCACGAAATAATTTCTTGGTAGTGGATGAAGGTCACTAAGTCTGAGCGCCCAAAAAAAAACATACATTCAAACTGATACGTAAAACATTCATTTACTCTCGCGAGGAAGAAAAGTACGCTAGTGTAAATATATAACTAACTCTGCGCGAGGAGTTAAATGGGTGCATTGTGATTGAATTTGATTTCAATTGTGGTAAGTAGTAATGTAGAACAAGCCTTCAGCTAAGAAAACAAAATAGATTTCAGTCGCGAAAAGAAAGTTTCATGAGCATTGTAAATATAATTTGTGCATTTTTAAATATATCAAAAACTCTTCTTTTATTTAGAAGGTGTCTTCTATAACAATAGGAAGCTGTGCTCGACTTGACATTTTTTTTTGGTTGTACTCCAGAAATATAAGGAAGTATTTTTCACATTGAGCCCAATGTCGATCACCTACTCTGCAACGAACTCTTTGACGAATAGTTCCAATGAGGTCGTTATATTCTAGATCGCCTTCTCGATTTTTCCGTGTACACAGATTAACAATTGATTTGACTTGACTTCGCAATGTTGGATCTCGCCTTTCGAGGTATGTTGAAAGGATCTTCATAAAGCAGTAGAAGCGTTTCCTTCGGAGAAGTTCTGCTTTTGTGAGTGTGCCTTGTTTTGTCTTTCCATATGGTGGTGTATAATCATCTTCTGGTTCGATTAGAACTGGTGATTGTGTGGTTATTTGTGCCATTGTGCGATAAGAGATGTGCGTTGAGGTATTTGTTTGGGACACCGTGAAAATAATGACCAGTGCCTTCGTGTGTAAGGAGTTCTAGTTACTGGTACAAGTTCGCACGGTATGGCATTGATTGTCGCACTTTTGGAAAATATGTCACATAAGGTCTGTATGAGAAAAAGGTATTTTGGACAAACGGTACTCTGAACGAATGCGTGTCTCTGAAGCTCTGAAGCTTCAACTACCAGTTATCGAATAGAGAAATTTTTGGTATCACTCCTATCGTAGTTGAAGCTTTCTCTGAAGGATAGAAATGCGCGTCATCCGTCTTGACTACTACTCAGCATATCAGATCCAGAAAGCGAATTGCTCTCTGGAAAGCGAACGGTGCACCAAACGAACATAATATTCTTTGAGCTTAACTTGAATCTCCGGGCTTGCTTCAACAAAGCACATTATTTCCAAAAAAAGAAAAAGCGAACTTTTGTCATTGGTACTAAAAAGTAGATAGAAGATATTAACAGGTACAATCCTTGCAGTGGAAATCTGCGTCGTTTCTGATTATGGAGGTTAATAGGCGGTAAAACCTTATGTTACACAAAATCCAGTACAAACTAATTCTATTTAAGGAAATTCGCTTTCTTTTGCATTGAATGTAACCCTGCTTTCTGACCTAAAAACATGTATTCACGTCATGTTTTTCTTTCATACTCCCAGACATATTAAATAATCAAATGCGATTTTCTTGGTAGTACCCTTTTCTTGTAATTGCCCTTGCAAAAGTTACTCAATTACTTAAGGATAGGATCTTGAAGTTAAAGTAGTTTGCAGAATCGCCCATATTTAACAACATTCGAGAGAAGCAAAGAAAGACGACACGTTGGACAGGTTTTCCTCAGTTATAATTATGAAGGCAGACCGAATATTCTGGTTGAGGCCTTTCTCTGCACATGTAGTCGAAATCTATTACGTTCTTCGTGCGTATTGCGAAACAGGAATAAAAACAAAAATCTTGAAAGTCTACCTATCTTCTTGTCATCATGAAGGCAAAGATCGCAAAGACCTTCAAATATAAATGTAAGTATTATTATTCGTGCTCGTATATGCAGTATACTCTAGTGTATGTAAGATTAAATTTGCGAGCTTATCAAATATAATTCAATGACGATGTTAAGTGGGAACAAAAGAGATCAAGAGAAATAGTAGAACAACTCTTTAGTCTATTTAAAATTGGATTACTGTATTATTATTTCTAATTGCAATTTCCTTCGCTGTTGAAGAGCTTCCAAAGGAGGGTCCTACTGCACGAATTTCTACAGTCTACATGGTACAGGTGTCAGATGTCGGTTCTAAAGACATCTCCAGAGATACTCGTCTGAAAAGATACTCTAACTTGTTTTAGAATACCTGGGCACCACTGTAGGTACTGTACTCACCAATCCTCGTTCAATGGACGAACAAACTCGAACACAATATTTTGTACAAAAGCAGTAAAGATACACGTATTGAATAATTGGCCCCACCACCTTGAAGTAAATCCAACATCGATATGCTGACATATAGACAGGCAGGTCATTAAGATAAAAAAAATAAATATCAGATCCAGTTACTTGACTATCAAAGCTAGTTACCACGCAAGTTTCTCAAGTTAGTTATCCATCCCCAGAGATATGCCGCCTACCAAACCATCTTTACAGATATATACTCTCTCTACCAGAGGACTTCCGATTCATTACATTACAGGTAGAGTCCAACCTGTACCGTTTGTTACCAAGGACTAGGTCCTGCACCTAAACTAAGTAAAAAGTTGAAAAGTATGGGCTTCTCCTCATAGTCCTAGAGTGAAGGAGTCGCTAGCTAGTCCAACAACTCTAGGAATCCTAAGTTCTAGAGGTGCCGTACTAGAGGTCTCTAGAGAGGACCATCCCAACTATTGGCCCTCTACTTACACTTGAAGTATGCCAACAATGATATTGTGACACGAGGATACAGAGGCCCATAAATCACATCACAAAAACGCAAATTTAAATAAATGATTCAAGTGACCAGATTAGCTACTTCATGAAAAGGTATTGTGCCATGATAACTAGGGTCCTATGCCCTAGCTCTAGAGAGATATTTGTAATGACTAGTCAGGATTTTTAATAGTGGATGTTTTAAAATAGTGAAATTGAATATTTAAAACTGTCTCACTCACTTCAAAAAAGTCAGATCTTTTAAAAGGGGGAAATTATTGAATATTTATACCCTCTCTCTCACTTTACAAAAAAAGAAAAAGATGTCAACAAACTGCTACAAGCCTGGGCTCTATGACCTACGCACTCTCATCCAAACATCAAAAACCATTTTTTAGGTTCATACATGGCGTGCGGATCGTGCGAAGTCTACTAGAAATCTCAGCGATTTTCCAGGATACTCTTTCTTCCAGGATACTCTTTCTCTCTGTGTAGAGGTAAGACTATGAATGCATTGGTAGTCTTACAATACAAGTGTCTCACACAATTCAGATTTTTTTTAAAGTGTCCCCAGAAGATTTTAAAGAAAAACATACAGACTTTTTAATACGTGTTTTACTTCCCTTACTTTTTGGGTTCCACCGTTATTAAGTATCCAAATCCGTTGTTCCTTCTAGAGTTGTATTAAGGTTCTCCCTGTCTTCCTGCCTTCATAAGCAACAGCGGGCACCAAAAAACTGCCTTCGATCTTCCTACAGGAGAATATTGATTTTCAATGACAATAAATATCGATACTTTTAGAAAAATTCAGTTAGTCTCCTCTCTCCTCTCCATTACTATTGTAATCCTTCCTGCTATCTACACGCATATTTCATGTTTTTATACAGCCATTACACTTTCCTGCTTAAGTTCTACTTCTTCATTTAACATGGTAATGACTTCTTCTGTTACTGAATCAATATCTTTCGATGTACGAAAGGCATCATCTTTAGAGATGCCCTCTAATTTACCATCTTTACCCTTTTTGACAATATCCATCGCCGCACGTCGTATGTTACGAATGCGCGTCCGTCCAATTTCGGCTTGTTTCCCCAACAGTTTGACAGTTTTGGTACGTGATTCAGCCGATGCACGTGGTAATGGTACCTTGACCATGCCATCATCTTCCAAGTGTGGATTTAATTCTAATTGCACCTGTATTGCCGTCTTGACATCCTTGGCAAGTGACGGATCGAAGCAGGACACAGTTGCCAGGGTAGGACTTACAATCACAACTTGAGCCACAGCACTTAAATTGACTCGATCACCGTAGGCTTCCACCATGATGGGATCAAATAATTCGGGTGTCGGTTCAGCCCCACGTACAGCCTTGAAGGATTCCACCAATCGATCTACAACACGCACCATACGTTGCTTGACATCCTCAGGATCTGGTAATTCTGGCACTGTATCTTCATCATCACCATCTTGCCGATCACTGTCATGAAATTGAGTTTCAGATTCATCTTCTTCCATGGGTGGGACCAATGAATCATCATCAACCATTGTAGTAGAATTTGAACCACCACCACCTTGCTTACGCTGTTTGTTTGCCTTGCGACGTTCTACGGCTTCATCGTGTTCTTTACTGTGAGCTAATTCTTCTAATGTTTCACGATGACGTCCCATTTTAGCAGCTTTGCGCCCCAACCGACGAATTTGAATTGTTGATGCTGTTGTTGTTGTCAAGTGATTGTTATTCTCTTGAAGACTTCTTGTACATAATGCGCTGTAGCTGTTCGCAATAGTTGTCGTGATATTCCTTTGCTGCTCTAACCTATTGTTTGTTGTGGCAACTGGCAATACCGATGGAACAACAGTTGATGATGATGATGTCATTTTCATCATCGATCGGAGACCTTGACGTCGTGAAGATGCTATGAATGATGTCATGTTTTCAGTGTGATAGGACTAGAAGAGGCGTGTGGATGTCTAGCGGGCAACAGTAGCCATGTGAATGCCAACAATTGCTGGTTTGGAGGTACAGATGATAATGATGGCAAGCAGGGTTCTGGATTTCGAGCTTCTTCGCAGTCTGCTTTGGACATGATGTGTGAGGTCCAGACTTCATGAAAGATATATCACGTAGGACTCATACTGGAAGTCTACGAGATGTGTTCGGTCGTAGATATTGTGTTGAAAAGTTTGATCATTTTTAAAAATGATTAGAGTTAGAAATGATCCAGCGAGTTGTACCTTGTAAAAAGACGTGCTCTACGACGTAGGCGAGAAACTGATGTTGAAGATGACGTCATATTTCATTATGCCCAGAACGCACGTGTCCAATATCTGCAGAACAAAAAAGTCTTTGACACGGATCACACGGACATCATCACTATGTTGAACAAACACACGCATCAAGATCATCGAACCGCTTCACATTCCGTAGCTGTTTTCCTCAAGGTTATAAAGAGTGCGATTAGAACACAGATAAATAAGTTGAGTCAAATAAAATTCAACACATCCTAGCACGCAGAAGATCAAGAAGAAATAGGAAGGACACTGAGGCTTCAACTGCAGATAACTGCGTACGAGTTTGCTCGGCAATTGCTTGCATAATTTTCACAACACTCGACAGTCTAAAAACATAGCGACAGCTAGAGTGGACTACAATCTCTAGGAAGTATTTTTTCCCACTGTTTCTTTTTTTAAAACTAAAAATGAGATTTTCCTCTACGACCCTCCTTGTGGTCCTAATGTCACAATGTTTGTTTTCCGACAATGTTGCAACAGCCTTTGTTACAACGCAAAGTGTTACTAGTAAAACAAGTATGTTCTTTAATCGAAGTCACCATCATCACTACCAGCGCAATGAAGGCATCCTATCATCACTGAAATTGTTAAACGATGACAATGAGGAGAATGATCACCATACAGAAGGTGACCATGACAATGATGATTTTTCAAGAGCTAAATGGAAGAAGAAAAGATACATAATGTTAAGTGACGTCGATGCCTTGATACAAAAGGGTGATCCATCAGCTGTATCGAAAGCTCAAGAATTAGTCGAACGCATGATGCATTTATATGATGTATCTCAACATGATGAATATAAACCAACAGTACAAGCTTATAATTTATGGATTAATGCCTTGGCGAAATCATCATCATCTGCGGGAGGAAGAGCAGGTGGAGGACAAAGAAATAATAATAACAACAATAAGAAAACGAATGGCAACAACAATATTGGAAAAGATGCAGAACAAATTTTAATGTTAATGAAAGAACAGGGTGTACAACCTAATGTTGTAAGTTATACATCTGTCATTGATGCATATGCACGGTGTGGTCAATCCAAACAGGCAGAACGAATATTATTTGATTTATTGGAACGTCAACGGTGGGATACGGAATTGCGCATATCATCAGTGACTTGTGACGCTGTATTGAATGCATGGGCTCAACAAGGAACCTTTGAAGCAGCTGAACGTGCCACAAACATATTACAACGTATGGAACAAATGTCATCCGATAAAGAAGTCAAGAATAGCAATAATAGTAGTATGATCCGCCCAACAGCACATTCCTATTCGACTGTCATTAATGCATGGGCACAATGCAAGGATGGCGAAGCAGCAGAAGAAGCAGAAATCATTTTAAATCAAATGCTCCGCAATGATAAAGATAATAAAAATGCTGTCATGCCTGATACAGTTGTCTTTAATGCTGTCATTAAGGCATGGGCACAATCAGGTGATGCACGTGCGCCTAGTCAGGCAGTCAATCTATTGAATCGTATGCAAGAATTGCACACCCAAAAAAAGTTGGATACCAAGCCTGATGAAATTACGTACAATTCTGTGATTACATGTTGGAGTCGATCTGCACATGTCAATGCTGCGCAACAAGCTGAAAAAATATTACATCAAATGCAACTTCAAGCCAACAATAGTAGTGATAATGATGACGGTGGTGGTGCTGTGAAACCTAATACTGTATCATACAATTCTGTATTACATGCATGGTCTAAAAGTTCGTGGCCGGGTGCAGGTGAACGCGCACAAAATGTACTAGATTATATGATCAAGGCATCCAAAGCCAAGTCTAATACACAAATAGAACCAGATGTATTTAGTTTTACATCCGTTATGAATGCTTGGGCCAAATCCAAGGATCCCAACAAGGCAACATATGCAAGAAATGCATTAGATCAATTATTAGATCGATATCAAACGACACACAATCCTAAATTGAAACCAAGTATCATACCCTTCAACACCGTATTAAATGCATGTGCCTTCTCTGCTATGGGTACAACATCTGACCAACAAAAGAAAGCATTGCAAATAGCTGTACAAACATTTACACAACTACGTAAAAATGATGGTAGCATTATTGGTGTCGATGAAGGACCAGATGCTATAACATATGGGAATATGTTAAAATGTTGCGCTAATCTTGTACCACAGGGTAAGACTCGTAATCAAATGGCATTGCAATTATTTACAAAGTGTTGCGAAGATGGGATGGTAGATACGCTGCCATGGAATGAATTAAAACGTTGTCTCCCTTCGAAAGTTTTGTCGGAATCGGTATTGGCAAATGTGAAGAACGCACGAGGAAGTCCTGGTTCTATACAGGTCCGTGATCTTCCTCAAGCATGGAGTCGCAATACTTCTAAAAAGTTCCAGAATAACAACAAAAAAGGAAAATATAAACAACAAAGGAATAAACAAAACAAAAACGAAGCTGAGACAAGTGGACCTAGACCTATGCGTCCGTTCCGGCAAATACGAGAGCAATCTTGGCAATCTGGGAAAGATATGTAATAGCAATATTCAATACTTTATATCACTTTTTGTATTAGCAAATTTTCTTTTTAAAAAAAACTAAACTACAGTACCATTGCTAGCTTTCGATGGAGATTAGAAGATTGAACAATTTACAGTGCATGATACATAGTGTGATTTCCTTGTGTAAACAGAACGATTGCTGATGATATATATAAAATTCTAACAGATAATACACCTAGTGTGCTCTCTAGTCATTTATTTGCCTAGCTTTTTCACATTCCCTAAACATACTTTCATTATTTCTTGCTCTTTTACTATCAAAGGTGATCCCATGAAATATTCTCAAATGATAGGTAGCATATCTATCAATAAAATGGTCTATACGAATCCATTTTTGTATTATTATTTCAATTAGTATGCATTAGGTTTGTGTGGAGGAACGAGGCACGTCATATTTTTAATGTAGCAATGGCATTGGTATCTTGATACAAAGCAGCTTCATTGACTTATAGGTCTAATATCGATTGAAAGGAATCAATCGCGGAGCTGTACTTGTGCTTATACGACAGGTGTGCAATCAGTTTCTAATGTCGGGGAATTCAAGGCAGCTTCATTTCTGGGTTTCAGAAATAACCTTACAATCGACTTTACGTTTCTCCATCTTCAAATGTCTCACTTGGCATTCTTTTGAACAATACTTCGCCCTGTCACGGTTTGAACAAAATCGATTATTTCAACGGTGGCAGCACACCATCTCGAGATATCTGATGCAGTCTCTTTCAAATGTTTGACACTGGCAATGAGCTGAAGGAAATTTGTTGAGTCGAACTTCATCATTGTAACTTCCATTCCAAGTGGTTTGTCAACCTCTTCAACGAATTGAGTCAAATGTTTCAGCCAGATTGTTTGATTCACTAGCTTCAGCTGCACACATGAAGTCGGGTTGGAGAGAGTGAACTTTGCCATATGGTAATCCCATTTCCACCTTGAGGAATGATTGAAGCATCTCATCAGGACTCTGCAACAAGGAGGCCGGTTTTTTACATGTCGTCCCCCCTTGCGAGTTTCTGTCACTCCCGGATTCCGGGCCTTGAATTCATCCAGTTTTGATTAAGCTTGCAACATGCGTATCGGTGCTCTCTATACTGAGATTTCTGAAGCTTTGAGTTACATTGCACTACTATAGTGCACCGACTACAAACCTTCAGACGGGCTTTAGCCTTTTCCATCAACGAGCACATGGCGGAAGCAGCTCTCAGAGCATCGCATACGGGCTGTAGTCCTAACATGTACCTGGTACTATAGTGTACCGCAAGTACCTTGGTATCGGAAGAGTGAAAGGATTAGACTCGCAGCAGGTCCTGCAAGGTACATTACCTGGATTGTAGCTTGGGAATTCGTTGTACAGTGGGACTTGTTTTTTAGAAAACATAGATCATCTTTTTTCATTTTGTGGGGAGGGGGGGTGAAGTGAAAGTGTACCGAACAAAAAGAATATTTAAGATGTTCTGTGCTCATAAATAGTAAATTTTTCCAAATAATAAAAGTAATAATTAATGGTTGAACTAACTATCCTTCAGTCATCATCTTACCGGGTACAGTCAGTATCGTAGAGAGTGAGTATTTCACAGGTACCATACAAAGGTTGGATTTCAAACCATGCAGTCTACAAACGAGGGGTAAACTGATTTATTAAACAACAGCGGAATTTTCTTTGGCAGAAAACATGATAGTTGATAAATTGAAAATATTTTTTTATGTTGAACGATATACCAATTATCTGTCAAAATTGTACAACATGTACACCAGATATGTACAAGTTAGGACTGTACTTAGTACAACTACGAAGTACCCATTACAGGTACCGTGGTACCCAATATTAGAAAGCAGAGGCGGCGGAAAAGAATACCTGGTAACGCGGTGTACCGTAGAAGATTAGTCAGTACAGACAGTACCAGGTACGAGGTAATTGTTCCCCTGGTACAAGGACACGTTATCAGTACAGTAAAGGCAATTCATTATTATACAGGTATTTCTCTAATTAGGATGCATATCAGTTGGTACGGCAATGTGGTATTGTACCTTACCAGGTACCAGGTACAGATGTGTGCGTTGCGATACCTGTAGTCCTACAGGAACAGGTATTTTGCAATATCTGTTCTTAATAATATCTATGTATTATACCTGGTAGGACCTCTACTAGAGAGGACTAGCCAGCCAGGTTCCTACCGTTGAATCCTACAGTGTCGGTACTAGCTACCCCGGTTCCAGTACCTTGTACACTAAAAATAGAAAATTTTGGACAAGTTTCAAGCAGTGTCGTCGTAGTAAGTACTCACTAGCTCCTACCTTGTAGGTCCTAGTAGGCAATAAATAGTAAATAAATCATTGAGATCTTATCTTGTGTTGGTGGTGCGCCTCCCGCCCTGTCGGCATCGCAAGCAGCAGTATCCAGCGCATCAGAGCATCAGCGTCGCTCGATATCAGCTGAACACGAAGACACACACCTTTCCATTGCCTTCCTTTGCTAAATTAGATTACACTACTGGTTCATTACAGGCATATAACTTGTGCGTTGTTGTCTGGTTGTAAGGTTCCAGTAGTCTTTTATCATACCGATACAGCGGTGGGACACAACTCGGCCTGGGGGAGAGTGAACGTTGTACTTTGGAATTTGATATTATTGATACACGCTACTGCCCACGCCTGTATTCAATCAGATCGCGATAGAATCGATAGATTAAGAAATTTCATACTGTTTAAAAGAAAAATATATATAGGCAGTAATGACAGAGGATCCAGTCCAAGTGGGCCAGTTTATTCTGGGAAAAAATCTCGGTATTGGTGCGTTTGGGAAAGTCAAGTTGGCAACGCATGCTCTGACGGGACATCAAGTGGCTGTAAAAATTTTAAATAAGGCCAAAATTAAGCAACTTGGGATGGAAGAAAAAGTGCAACGCGAAATCAATATCTTACACCTTTGTACACACCCACATATAATTCGATTATACGAGGTGGTTGATACGCCCACAGACATTTTCTTGGTGAATGAATACGTGAGTGGTGGTGAACTCTTTGATTTCATTGTGAGTAAGGGACGGCTTAGTGCTGATGAGGCGCGAAACTTCTTCCATCAAATTGTATCTGGTATAGAGTATTGTCACTTTCAGAAAATTGTCCATCGTGATTTAAAACCTGAGAATCTTCTGTTGGATAGTAATTTAAACATAAAGATTGCGGACTTTGGACTAAGTAACATAATGAGAGACGGCGACTTTCTCAGGACGTCTTGCGGATCACCCAACTATGCAGCACCAGAGGTTATTTCAGGACATTTATATGCAGGACCCGAAGTAGATGTTTGGTCCTGTGGAGTTATTTTGTATGCTCTGCTTTGTGGATCATTACCCTTTGATGATGAATCCATCCCAAACTTATTCAAGAAAATCAAATCAGGCATGTATGCTATGCCTACTCATTTATGCAAGCTATCACGGAACCTCATTCCACGCATGTTGGAGGTTGATCCTATAAAACGTATAACTATACCTGAAATTCGAATGCATCCCTGGTTTCAGCAAAAGTTACCCCCCTATTTGCGTAACGCACCAGAATATACCGAAAAACAAGAACGGGTGGTAGATCAAGAAGTCGTTGATGAAGTACTTCGGTTACCCTTCCATGAAGCGTATGGAAATGTCGGAGAGGAATCACCTAATCACTTTATGCCCAATTTACCACAAATCCCCCCGCAACCATTTCAGGCAGAACTCATTACACGGGAGGTGGTTGAAATAGCTGCGGCACTTGAAGATAATCGGGATAGTTCAACACCTAGATTCCTTCGCGATTTGCGTACTGCCTACGAACTCATCTTGGATCACAAGCATACTCGACAGCGTCTTATAGAATTATCTAGAGTCATTGAAGAAAGTAATTCTACGACACCAGCAACCTTTTCTCGTGGCGAATCATCGATCTCATCAACATCAGGTGGTGACTACGGGAGTGGTCAAAAATCCTTCTTACCCTTTTCATCTCAACAATATTCGGGATTTCAAAATATGGCAGTGGACCCTTCGCAAGCTAAATTAGCAGAAGAGGCCGCAAGAGCGTTGATGCAACCCATCAAGGATCATTACGACCACCAACAAGAACAACATGCACCATTTGGTGGGTCTGGTGCTGCCGGTACCAACGGTCGCCTAATGACAGCATGTATTCCTGGCAATATTGGGTTAGACCAACAGTATCAGCACAATCGTCGGAACCGCAGGTGGTATTTAGGTATTCAATCGAAAAAGGATCCTGCTCATGTCATGACAGAAGTATACAAGGCCTTGATGGCCTTGGGCTGTGAATGGTTCCAACAGTCATCGTACAGAATCAAGGCACGTTGGCGTCCAAACAAATCATCAGGGCAAAACACATCATCTGTTGTTTGTAGTGGTGGTTTACCACCAGCTATGCAGTCACCCCATTCTGGCAGTATTGGTGATGAAGCAGATAGTGCAATGAGTGATATTGAAGCACGCGAAAAAGGGATAATGCGAAGTCTGAACCCTCAGACATCTAAAATGAAAGTTGTGACAGGTACTGATGGAGATTTTGGTCGTATTCCCAATTTAAATACGAGCGAATATTGCATAAAGTTTGGTTTGACTCTGTATAAGGTGCAGCCACAAGTTTACTTGTTAGACTTTCAGAAGATGACGGGGGACTCGTTTTCATTCATGACGCTTTGTTCGAATATGGTTAATGAACTCACAGCCTTGAGCCAAGCATCCAAACAACTCGCTCAGCAGCAACAACAGAAGCAGGCCGGAGGAAGTGGCGGAGCTAGGATTTAAACGCTAGCGGAACAAAAATAATAGTGATAGCCAAGGAAAATACAATATTTTTCACTGAAAGAAATCATTGTTGTTAGGAAAAAATAAAAATTGAAAACACTTGTTTGATTCTTTGACCAAAATTCATAAAGTCTGTGATTGCAATATAGAAGAATTGTGTTTCGTTCTCATTCTGGGACTGACAATGTCCAAACCCCAGATGGTGATTAGTAGTTCTATAATTCTTTCTGTCAACTTTCACCAGTCCTACGAGTATCGTCTGTATCTGGTACCAACCGCTCCTAGGTTAAAGAAGCATCAAGAAATATATTTTTAGAGAAAGAAGAGACGGTCTTTGGAAAGACATACCCGAACGAAAGGACTGGAAAACAAAAAACATAACATAGCACATAATTCTCTATTGAATACTTTTACTTTGTATTTTGAAAGCGTTTATGAGTTTGCTGACAAAAGGGACTACAGTACTGTGGAGCTCTGGTAAGAAATCCTAGAGAAATTCGTCTCTAGTTAGTTTTTTAAAAAAGCTGCACTAGAATACTCTTCACTAGGAATATAAAGTGCATCATTTCAAAAGACTTAAAAGATAGGGGGGCCAAATAAAAACATTTTTTTAACTATGCTTCCATGGGGTGAATTGCAGATAGACCAAAAACAAAACAAAATAAGTTATGCACCCCCCTAAGAGCAAAAATTTTGAAAATGAGGAATTAGCAGTTTAAATCAAGGCCATTCAAAAGATTATGAAGTTAGACTCCAACTTCAAAACAGGCTGAAATAGTGAAAATGAAAGAGCGGTGGTTCACTCTATTTTTCTGTAATGAGAAGTTGGAGTCTAACCACATAACCTGTTACAATCTTGTTCAAAACTAATGCACAGACCTTCCTTTTTGTGATACTTTTCTTCTTCACACCACATGCATCACTAAAATAATCAACCTGTTGTCATTTTGTTGTCGAGTACTGTAACCATCATTACTAAACAACAACCATTCCACAGCCAACAAAATTTGGTGAATACCTCCCTCTCCTACCATGTCATCCAATGGTATGCTTGGTTCCAGCAGCAAAAAGGACCTTATAGAGCCTGAAGACTTGCCAATGGTGTCTAACAGAAGAAGCAAAAGAGGAGGCCTTGGTGGTTTTAGATGATGAGGAAGAGAAATTTGTGAAAGTACATCATGATAAGATTGTTGAAAGTATTAAAAGAAATGAGGAAGAAAAAAACAACTACAACCAACAAAAACAAATACTGATGGGGGTGAAGGTGATTTTTTAATCAACTTTACTGACTGGTTTTGCTTTATAGAAGCACTTGTTTGTGATGAAGTAGTAAAAATCAAACACAAGAAGTGTTGGATAGAGCAGTATTAGATTCGGGAACTTCAAATACAAAAACATTTTGAGGTACATACTGAAAAATTCAACAATCCTTTGTATGTACCAAACTTATGTCCAGAACTGTCAAATCTACACCCAGTATTTAGTAATATAAAAGACCCACTGGGTCAGTACAGGTTGACTCCTGAGAAGTCCAAAAAAAATGTTCCAGGAGATCAGAAAGAAGGTTATGGATACCTGCCATTGGTACAAACTCAGCCAAAATGGAGCAATGCAGCACAAAACGGACAACCAAAATTTTGGTTATTTTGACATCAACCAGCGTATGGCTGGTGAGGACCACACAAACTTCCTAAAAACAAAAAAAAGGCAAGGTCATTGAACAATATATTTTATTTTGGTGGGCAGTGATGGACATGGAAGAGATTTTACAGTTCACACTTGTGTAGTTACCTGATACCATGTTTGCCAGCTCTGATAGCTTTCCTTTGTGTTCTTTTGGTGCAAAACGCACTGCAAAAGCAGTTCCTGCTTACAAGTTAGAGATGGTGCAGCATGTTGGAGATGTAGGAAAAGGGATTCTCAAATTGGCAGAGATAGAAGACAGGAAAGCCAACACTGGAGTTGGAAGAATTGGAAGAGACAAAAATAAAGTGGCTGACCAAACTGTGGGAGGCTGAAGATGCCCCCCAAGTTAACATTATCTATGTGGCAATCATAGGAAAAAAAGACTTGCAAGTCTTGAAAACAAAATAGAAAGCAACAAACCAAGGAGGTTGAATGATAACTGTTTTCCCTCTCAACAGCAGGAGGAGGTTTAATAGGTGGTTTAATAGTAATAGTGATTAAAGTAGTACAATCAGTGTTTTTGTTGACTTTAACATTAATTCTTTATTTGTCTAGTAGTAATTATGTTGGTAACTTTTTATTTTGTACCTTTGGCACATGGCTGAGTAGGACTAGAGATTCCACATCCATTTACAATACCCAACATTATGACTCTAGGAAAGTCTAGAGGACTAGTAGGAGGACCACTACTACCAGCACCTTCTTCTTCATCTGTACAAATTCAATATCCTGAATCATTACAGTGCACCAATTTTTTCCACGTGTTGAACTACATCCTCATTTGAGATGAAGTTAAAGAACATGATCACATCTAGAATGAAAACAGACACCTGTTCTTATCATCCTCACAATAGGTGTCATGAATCCATTGATGACACCTTAACGCAAAGATCAGAATTACTCAACTCAGACTTCTTAATATACGTAAACTAAAAACCTTTGGATGATCCTATTCCCGACAGTTTATTGCGTTTCTAGTCTCATCCTGTTTATATCCATTCAGAACTTGTATAGCTTCTGACAGCTTATGAGCCCAATTTAGATACTCTGCTTAATCCAGTGTATTGTTGTTATTATTGTTAGACAACTGATCTCCCTATTTCAGTTATCACTGTGCATACTGATCTCTCTATTTGGCAAAAGGACAACCCCCTACTGATATCAAGATCACTGGGGTTATTATCAAGATTTCTCAGCCCAGATCTCCACCTACGATATCCGGCCTGTCTCAGACAGCTTCTGGGAGCGTGGGCCTTTGCTACGACATCTCAGAGGGGTATATCCAAACCCCACTATTCACTTGGTCCCAATCACGCTGGGGATTCTACCCTGCACGATCTTCTGATAGTGCATTTTTACTTAGGCATTTTTCCATGCCCCCAGTTGTTTCTCCTAATCAGACCTCTCCTTCCACAGACTCTTATACTGATTACAAGGATATTCTGGACAAACTTGAAGGTGCAGTTCTATGTATCAGATATCAACTCCTGGACGATTTTCACTTGCTTAAATTTTGCTCAATCCCGATCCAAGAATTTTTCGACCGCCCCACCACTGCACCACATCCTATCTCTTACTCTGCTGCATTCAGGGATCTTTGTTTGGACCAACGACGTCAAGCGCAATGGATTCATCATCCCCCGGTCTCTGCTATGACTCAACTAAGCCAACAACAACGCGCTGAAACCTGGGCGTACACTCCTTTTTTCCCGAGTCACCGAGGCAGAAATTGAAGGAGCCTCCAACAATTCTGCACTCAACGGCTTGTCATTACCAGGAGCCACAAGTGGTAACATAATTGAGGCTGCTATTAGGACATTCCATCGACATTGTCAATTCCCACATACCCCTCCTCCTGAGGGTGATTATCATCTGGACTATCGCAAAATTGGTATTTCTGGTCATGAACCTGAAGTCATTAGTGAATATAATATCCTCAGACGTCGTTTCACACCCAACACCTTGTCATTGTTCAGCAACTTTGTCATTCTTGTTACCACTGTTCGACGCCAACGCATCTTGATAGAAGGCTTTCTCTACACTCACTTGGACACATTTTTGGATTATATATTCTATGACCGCGACCCTCGTTTTCAAGATGACCCTGATGAGTCACTACTCTCCAGGTCCACCAGGCCAAGAAGGAGGTAACACGTCTCCTTGCTGCTCTCTAAACAATGTCAATTTCCATTGCGGGTCATCTCAGACACATGTGAGTGCACCTCCTGACTATAGGGTGCGTGCTTCTTTAGGATATGGGGCATACCCAATGTATGGTGACACCACTCAGGAGCCCATACCTGATACTGCTCGACTTCTACCCAGGTCAGCACCGTCCCAGAGTAATCTTTTCTCCCATCGTTGACTCTCTTGATGATTTACTCCAGCTATCCGGAATGTCCTTGGCATCAATCCCTTTCAAACTCCCAGAGAGTCCCCTCAAGACCCTTGGGGATTGCCTCCAGTTAGTTCTTCTCATGAGGATTGGGGAGGAAAGCTTGCAAGACTTGCGATTGGCTATGGAGCAATTGACACAAGCCTTAGCTCACCACTCCCAGACATCACCCACAGACAATACAAACCCGGGTGCTCCCTCTTCACCGGGGTCTACACATCACCAATCTTCTACGTCATCCCATGCACCTGCACTTGATCCTACTTCAGATTATGATCTGGATGCTGAACTTGATGATGCTCTTAATACCTCTGGTGGGGAGGACCACGACACCAATGAGAATGACAGATCAGCCCAACACATCCCTGACTTGGGACATGCTACTCTCCAGGAAGCTGGGAGACAAGCTAGGACTTACTTTGCTCCCAATCTTTACCATTTTCAATGTCAATCCATTGACTGGCTTGCCTATCATCCCAAAGGACCTTACAGAGGTACCTTCCATCACCTTCCTAAACTCTCTGCCCATCTCTTGAATGATAGCCAAACTGGTTTCTTTAAATTCTACCTCTCCTTGCGTCAATTCTTGTCCCAGTACCAATTTCATCCTGACTTGCTACCAGAACTATCCTATCTTCATCACGAGGTCATCCTCTCGGCCTGCCCTGTTGGGCAACCGACTAATCCTCTAGCAAGTCAATTACCCAACATGGATCCCAACTCCTTACATTGGGACCATCACAGACTTGGTACTGCTCTTGGCACAGCTTTTAATTTGGCCAGCCAAGATGGTACCCTACTAATTACCGACACTGCTCCTACTGCCAAGTCTTTTCTTCAACAAATTGCACACTCAGGCGATGGCTGGGTTGTTCTCCAAGCTTTACTTGTACAACACCTTCCCAAGATCAAGAATACCCGAGCGCCTGCATATACAAAAGTGCTCACACAACGCCCACTAATGCATGATGCAGACTTGATAGTGCTATATGCATCAGAATTCACTACTTGGGCAAACAAAATAGCCCTGTATGATGAAATTGACGCTGTGATGCCTATATCTTTTCCCAGACAGTTCACAGAGGGGTTACACAAGAGCGTACAATCTCTTGTTCAGGATATTTACACTGACATCCTCCATTTTCAACGTGATCATAGTTGCAGGCCATGCACATCGTCTTACCCCTGTTCCTCCCAAACTTAGCATCAATGTCATTGTTGACAGGATCACCATGCTACAACCCATGAATATCACTCCAACATTGCCTAAAGGATCTCATGTTTCTTTGATAGTCCCTGGGACTGATGCCTCACCCCCCAGTACTCTAATGTTTCTCTTGGATGTGTTACCAACTCTGCTGACAATGTCTCCAAGGGTGTTGCTGACTTCTATGAACAGCTCCCCCACGGGGTTGTCTCCAGTATCCCTAGGGGAAGGGTCCACCTCTGCAGGAAAGAATAATCTCTTCCTTGTCCATATAGTCCATGTGGAGGAAGGAAACATCCACCCAATACATGCTGCATTTGTGGTAATTCACACAAAGTGACCTCTTGCTGGTGGATTGATCAGCGTTTGCCTGATATCCAACAGCAAAGGTGTGATGCCTTCAGGAATCTCAAATCTTGCAATGATGGCCCCTGGAAGTCTTCTCCTAGTGGAAATATTGCAGCTGTTGATAACAGGCCAAATTTGCCACCACCCACCAAGAAACTTGAGGTCTCCCCCAAACTTCAACAGAAACTGGATATTTGTGAAGCCAAGGCCCTACATAAACTGGACGATAATATCAAGGAGGTTTGTGATGAGGCTCTTGCGCTCAAATCAGCATACTCGGGTATCATAATGCAAGATGAAGTGGCCAATCTCCAAGATGTGTATCATCTATTGATCATTATCCCATCCCGATCTCCCATTATTTGCTATCATATCTAACATAGATACCCCAAGAATCAGTGATCTTTTGACCTCAACCCTTTCTGGTAAAGATGTTCCAACCAAGCTCCAAGAGATCATCTGACCATCAAGTACCTATCGTCTCTTCTATAGATGAACCAATGATCGCACCACCAGTAGATCATTTATGGTTCCATGTTGATACCGGAGCTACTGTATGTGTGGACCATTGCCTATCCACCTTACTCAATCCATTACCTGTCTCAGGCAGCTGCGGTACTGCTGGAAAAGATCATAATCATTCCGTCACTGCATTAGGAACATGGCATCTGGAATTAGATTCCCCCGATGGGGATACTTTTTCACAAGTCATCCCTAATGTAATGTGTGTACCATCCTTCAGATGAAGGACACTAAGTGTGCATGTCCTTCAGGACCTAGGTTATGAAGTTGAAATTCTGTTCCATCAGTCAGGCAACCAATTGCATCTCAAACGCTTGTCTGATGGTCGCTCTTTCTCTTTCCCATTACATACTCATAACATGACTGATTACGTGGCTATGAAATTGATCCTCAAACCATATCCTACTCGTCTTCAGGGTCAAGTCCATGCAGTTGACTTGTTATCTTCCTTACGTGATGCTCCTATGTATCACATCATGCATCTGTGTGGTGGATGCATCCCAGATGAAGCTCTTAAACTGTGAAATGAACCTAATGGTTTCAAAGATGTGCCACCTTTTTCCATTCCCAAAGAGCCTCATAATTGTCCAATCTGCCTCACTTATAAGTCCAAAGCAGTTAAATTGAATCCTTGTAAGGATCAATCCATCACAACCAAAGGCATTCTTTTTCATGTGGACTTCTCTTTTGTTAGCACTCTTTCCAAACGGGGATTCACTTGTTTCTTAGGTATCGCTGAATCTAAAACCTCTCATCAATGGGTATTCCTCCGTCAATCCCAAAAGGCTCCAATGCATATCTTCCAAGGTCTCCAAGGTACTGGGAGGGTTCATGTTAGTCTTGACCAGAGGGATAGAGTGAGGTACACTCACTATTGTGTCATTGATGAACTCCAAGTAGCCCTTACTCCTGAACACAGGAGCCCTGCGGCAAGTTATTTACATGGTTTTGAAACACCCACCAATTATTCCAAGGAACTCCTGAATAGTATCCATAATTTGGAAATTACACATGAATGCTGGACACATGAAAACCTTACTCAAGTACTCATCCCTGATATTTCCAATATCACTTGTCTTGGACTCATCTACGTCTATAACCCAGAAGTGGGATGCTGTAGACTAATGACATTCCAACCACAATCCGTCGCTGCACAATATGTACCACACTCACTCATTGGATCATATATCTTAGAAATTCATGGTATCAAGACGCGGACTTACGACGAGATTCAAATAGTTGTACACCAACAACTCAGCCTCTCGCAGGGTCTAACAGGCATCACCCTGCTTTTTGGGACACTTGATCCCAAACATGATGCTCCTGACTATCTCAAATTTACAGGTCTTGAACATGGGATAACTCGAGCTGTCTGGTCCATTATGGCACCCAAAGACCTTACTCTTACGGCGTTTATGGGATTTGTTACTTCCATCATGGGTTATAAGGACCATGCATTACATTGTCCCCGCAATTGGCGCAAAGCCATGAAAGGAAACTTTCAACCAGCATGGAAGGAATCTCTATTTAAATTCCTTGATAAATGCAGGAGTTATGGCACGTTTGGTATGCCTGTGATTCCACCATCTAATTCCAGAATTGTTGATGCGGTTATTGCATTGGCACATAAACTTGACAAATATAATTGTATTAAAGATCAGAAGACAAGGGTTTGCACTAATGGTTCACAACAGGTTGAAGGAGTAGATTTTGCAGAATCTTATGCTCCAACCTTACTGTCATCCTCACTCAGAATCCTTGTAGCACTGTCAGCTCATTTCCACTGGACTGGTGTCCGTCTATACCACATCAATGTTTCCAATGCCTTCCAAGGCACACCACCTAAAGACTATGAAGATAGACCCCAATACCTTCGATGTTTCCCAGAGTACCTTGAATGGTTCTATTCCCAATATCTGATGATCTGGAAAAAACATGCTGATACATTAAAATCGGTACCAGTACATCAATTAGCCATGGAGATGTTCACCCATGTACAAGGAAGAGTTGATGCAAGCCGAGTTTTTGGTGAACTTATATCAGCGGTAATTACTTAAGAAATGAAATTCATCAGTAATCGAGCAGATACATGCTTCTATAGTGGATGCCATAATGGTTCTATTGTCCTTATGGGGCAATCAACTGATGATATGCTATTATGTTCCAATGAAGAAACGTATCATTTTGTAGCTGATGTACTCTGCCAACATTGGTCAGAAATACATGCCAAAGGTTTAGCAACATTTTTCTTTGGCATCTGTCTCATCCAAAGCGATGGTTGTATTTTGATGGACCAACGCCATCTTTCCATAGATGTCGTGACAAAAGTCCTTGGTCCAGATTGGCAAAAGCACCCACGAAGTACACATCGAAGAACAGTTATGCCAGCGGGGAGTGCATTTGAAGCACAACTGGCATCCAGCACACCATTGACCAAAGATCAAACTATTGCAACCAAAAAGAAATTTGGGTTCAAATTTCGCTCCATTCTTTGTGCTATGATGCATCTGTCCTTATAGACAAGAGTGGATCTACTTCCTGGTAATGTACGTCTTGCCCAATATCAAACCAACACATCAGAATTACATTTTCAAGTCTTGAAAGATATGGAGTTATACCTAAGGGACAATCTTGACACACCCTTAGTATATAAGTGCATGCCTAAACCAACCCATATCCAACATTCCGTTAACGCTCTCTGGACTGAACTCCTCCGGCCTCCAAACATCTCTCATTCCATAGGAAAACCAGCGGATAGCGTTGGAGAGCATTTTGCATGCTCAACATGTATGCTCAATAAGGACGGACAACCATATCATCCGTTATCCAACATTGATAACCATTCATCCCTCATGGCCACCATATCAGCTATAGATTTGGGACACAATACTGCCAAACACACTGGAAAAACTACACCAGGCGTTATTGTCACTGATAGTCATCTCCTCAAATCTCCTAATATCGGCGGGCATGTTGATGCTATGT